>CAVNYN010212957.1:0-14128 GCA_963692815.1 Nyctanthes arbor-tristis
TACTTGTACTTGATGGTTGGAGCAACCTGAAAATTAGAATTTAGAACCAAATACAACCTGGAAAGAAAAACTAAAGTAAAAAATTAGCCTTGAAATATATCTAGAATCTATTGAGATATCGAGAAAAATCATTGTATTGTACGATTTTAGACACCATTTAAATGTGTTCTGACCACAAAGCTATAGCCTATATGGCATGATTATGTCTTTTCATGTACAAGGATTAAAATATTGGACTTTGTGGATAGTTGATAGTGTAAGTACTTGAACAACATTCTTTACCAATAGTATACTTGAATGACAAATCACTTCATTATATTCACATAATCTTCACAAAGCGGTTATTGTAAGGATATTCATTTTTGAAGTCGATTGATTACTTTAGAGAACACAAACCTGTATAACACACTTTGTATTCTTAATGATACTGGTAGCAAAAATTAGACACTTTAGAACATATTCTTAATGATACCGATCGCAAATATAAGACACTTTATATTTGAAACTTCTACAAAACGCTAATATTGCTAACTGTAACGTTGTAGTAATTCCATCGAAGAAAAAAAGTGAATTTTTTTATAATAAACCTTTTATTTATAAGGAAAATTCAATTAAAAATTAAACTTCTTAAGCTTAGGCTAACATGACCAAAGAGCTTCAATTTGAAGTTCTGAAAACAATGAAAGCTTAACAATTAACAATGCAGATTCTTTTGTAATTAGACCATGTATATTCTCCCAGGAATAAAAATATTGAAATAGAATTGGTGATACTAATCACACACCTCATCGACCTGGCGTGTATTGCACAAAATTCCAACACAAATTTCCGAAAAATCAATTTTTGTTCAAAATAGAAACAAATTGCTAGCAGGGGCATAACCCAAAAAATAAATTACCAATGGAATTTGTACATATTTTAAGAAACTAGCTGATCACACGGGAAACACATATACATCTCTAAAACAAATTAAAATCAAACAACTAATTAAACGATAAAAAATAAAAGTGATTTATGTTCAGCAATCAGATCACTCGAACTAAAAAATTAACGAAAAGAAAAATATGTACAAATGTTTCAAAAATTGATATTCTATGTTAATTGATCTATTGCTGGCAAATATATCTGTACAATATATATAATATATATAACTGCTTGTATACTTACGCGATTAGGCGGTTTGAAGGTTGCTCTGATTATTCAAATATAAAAGAAAAGAGATCATTACGAATTTGATTGCTGCATTTACCAGTTAAACGCAAGGAAAGAGATAATTAAGAATTTGATTGATACACTTATTTGTTTAATCAAATTCTAAAGTATCTCTAAAGGCCAAAAGTTCCGGATCAACAACTGTGAGATGATTAAAAATTACTATGCAAAATTAAAATACGTAATAAACAAAATTTTGAAAATTAAAAAAAAAAAGATTAAGGCAAGCAGATAAATAGATTATTAAAAATTACTATGCAAAATAAAAAAATTAACCCACCACTTGGTTAGTATTATCGGACTATTATTATTAGAGTGAACGAAAATTAAACCAGAAAAATAAATGAGATATCAGTTTGACATCATCATGACATCAGATTCTTAATTCCCTTAGGATGCCAGTTTTAGGTGAGAACAATTAACGTACCACTTAGTTAGTATTATAACTATATAAATTATTATTATTATTATTATTATTAGGGTGAACGAAAATAAAAACAGAAAAATAAATGAGACATCAGCTTGACATCATCATGACATCAGAATCCTAATTCCCTTATGATGCTAGTTTTAGGCGGAAAAAATTAATCCACCACTTAGTTAGTATTATAAATATATGGATGGCAATTATATTATCACCACGAATTTTCATTTCCACACCAAATTTTAAATGCACCATCGTTAAAAGATATTTTTAATTAGCACACCACTATCTATTTACACATATATTCATGAAATTTAATTATCTATAATCAATATATAAAATCACATCAAAGATTTATATTTCTAGATATATTACATCCAACACAAAGTAATTGTTTTATTTTACATTATTCGTAAATCAAAATATATACAAATTAGATCTTAAATCGAAGCTCTCAATATGAATATTAATTTGAGCTAATTTTCAAGTGCAAACTACTAACACAAGTTCGTATGTAGAGTTAAAAAGATAATCTCTCAAACTTAATTTAATAGAATCTTAAATCATGTGTGACTTTCCAAATTAGATTTAATTAATTATTTAATTTAATTAATTTTTTAAATTAAAATTGAATAACAAAATATTCCAACTTTTTTTTTTGCGGCATAAATATTCTAACTTTTCAAATAACTCAAATATAAATGTATAGATTTTTCAAAACTTCTAATTTAGAACAATTCGGTCCTACAAAATTGAAATTAGATTTTAAGCTAACACTATTCATTTATTATCATATATTTTTTATTTTAATTCAATCACATGTTCTTAAGTAATATTATAAATTTATTTATACTTTATAGATAGCAATATATATTAAAATAAAAATAAAAAGGTTAAAAATATTCTTCATGAAACCATGTCTAAAAGTTAGGTACTAAAATGACACAGTAAAATTTTTTTTTTTAAAATCTAAAGTTATGGAGTCGTATTATAAATCAAATTTATAGCAAGTGATTACTAAAAAAAGGGAATTGAAAAGAATAATAATTATTAAAAAAAATTTAAGTTAATATAATTATGATTGTGGTGGAAGAAAAAAAAGGATTAAATGTAACAACAGTTATTAATGTAATTTTAGCTATTGATATTTAAGTAAATAAAGAAAATAGATTAAAATGTGGTGTTGAAATAAATTTGTGTGGTGAGAATATAATTTCTCAATAAAGTATAAATAAATAGAACCTACATATAATCAAGGAAAGCATAACACAACAACAAATGTTCTTTAGACAAAAGTGATGATAAGTCCAATGAAGCTCTAACTGTCGGTCAAATGTACAAACACTTCATCCTTCCGTTCATATATTGCTGATTTATAAAACACTGATTATCATATTACTCATCTATTGGGTACACCGCCTCCCGAAACCATTGCAAGGGTTTGTAAAAAAATAAAGAACACCTTGTCTCGGGCGAAATTACAAAAAGCAAAAAAAAATCAAAATTGAAACTTAAAACTGTAAAAGGAAGAATTCTTACCCAATCCAAGCTAGATTTCCACGGAACTAAGATGACCTTCAGGTTTCCGCTGCTGTTGTGGTTAAACAGAAAAACAACGAAAAAGATGAAGTCCCCAATTCTTGAAAACAAACCAAGAAAGCTGTTGAAGCTATAAATCTTCAGTGCAAAAAATAATTTCACAACTAGACTTGATGTCGGCCCATGAATGAAAATGATAAAAATAATGAGATTAAAGCATTAAGCAATCGATTGAAGCAAAATGGGTTCATTCCGGAGAATAAAAAGAGGATAATTAAGTCTTCTATTCTTAACAAACCAAGAAATGTGTTGAAGCCATAAATTTTCAGTGCAAAAAATGAAGTGTGGAGAAGGAAAATTGGTTTTCTTAGGGTCTATTATGTTTTGAATTCATTTTGAGTTTTACCTTTCAAATTTTTCATTTTATCCTTTTGAACTTTTCAATTTAAAAATTTAAAAATACTCAAAACAAGGGAAATGAAATCTTTCTTTTACTTAATATTACTCTTGAAAGACAAGACTCAACATGAATTCAAAAAATATAAACAGAACATGCTCTTAAGATTTGTAAAGGGGATCTGGAATTGTAGTGGAAGGGAAAAGAGACTAAATCCCCTTTCAATTAAAGGGCAAAGAAGAAAAGAGACAAGGGGAAAAAAAAAATAAAGGTAGGTATCTTCATGACGCCTTATGAATAGGAAATTGTGAACAATTGTTTAAACAGTGAAAATGAAGTTGTCTCTTTTTATTAAAAAAAAATAATTAAAAAAATCAAAGTTGCATTTTTTATTTCTTTTGGTACCTAGGATACGAGTATATTGCATTATAATGATTCTCGGTACTTTCAAGGACTCAATATTTCATGTCCATATTTGATATTCACTAGCAAAAATTTTGGTAAGTGATGTCATGATGTCAGTTTGGTTAATGCTTCATTACCGGGTTTGGTCACTAATTTTGTACTATTTTGACTATTGGTGATCACGCAACATATATCATTCTCAAACAGAGATTTCCATGTTTTCAAATAAAAAATTTCCTTCCATGATTGGAGTACAAGACATGCAAACTAGGAACTCTTATTGTTTTTTTAGATCATTGTAAAGGAGCTATATGTGAGTGTTTTGCAGCATAATACCACTAGACATTTGACGATAAATCATTTTTATGGGATAGACAATCAAGGGTGTGGACAACCTATTTGGTTGTTAACAAGTGACGCGGGTCTCAATGAAAGTCTTATTAGTTATTATTGTCGGTGGTACCATCAGATTCCCCCCCCCCCGGGCCTCGTGACGGCTCATTTTGAAAGGAATTTGCATGTTAAGAGGGTTAAGAATTCAAGTTTTTTCCATAAAACCAAACACAAGTAAATATAAATTTTTGAAAGGAAGCTTTCCTTTGTTGGCAAGTCCTACTTCCATTGCTGCTTCCGATTTGACAATATTTTCGTCCGCGTAAGGGTCTTTTTTTGGCCTCTCTGCTTCAAGTGCTTTTCCTTTTCCACTGTATTCAAGGCTTTGATATTTAGGACTTGGTTTATGAAAGATTTCTACAATTTTTGGTTCTCCAAAAAATATTTTCTTTTTGGTTGTCCTTCTGATCTTTGGATGGGATTTTTGGGCTATTTCATGATGTGGCTTTTAGTAGTAGCACCCACTCCATGGGCGGGTGTAACAATTTCAGAAAAATGATCTCTTAGCAAGTTAACATTCGTACCAAGTTTGAAATTTCAAATATATATTGTTTGATGTGTTGAGATGTTTTGCTTGTGATTATAAGTCACTGTGTGTTAGGTATTCAAGATTGTTAGAGAAGCTGTTGCTATAGGTATTCAAGAATGTAAAAGATTTGAGTCTCAAAATTGCTGGAGGAAAACAGAAATTGAAAAAGTAACTAATAATCTAATATCAAGTGTCCTCTGACTTTGCAATTCGAAGACGGCATACCTTTAACATCTTTCTTATGTATTCCTACTCAAATTTAAATGGCATAGATGATATCTGGTGGAATCATGCCTGTATGGAGAGGATAAACTTGTGTTCTTTTGGTTGTCTGGTCGCTTAAATGCCCTGCTAGGAGCACCCTCAATATTGAGTATCCAATTAAGAATATTAGAGAAACTATAGCTACATGTTCAAAGTATGGCGGTGGTCAGTAAAAGCTACCATTTAAGAATCCAATTCAGTGTTTCTTTATTGCTAAATGTATTACTATTTAAGAATATTAGAGAAACTATAGCTACATGTTCAAAGTATGGCGGTGGTCAGTAAAAGCTACTATTTAAGAATCCAATTCAGTGTTTCTTTATTGCTAAACGTATTACTATTTTGTTAATATATTGCTTGATTGCATATTTTTCTTAAATAGTATCTCTTCACTTGAAGAAACTAGGAGACAAGGTAGCACATCCAAGAACTTGAACTATAGTTTTGATTATCTTGAGCCTTGAATAATAAGTGTTTCTACTCTTAGTCTCTATTTGCATAATATTCCCTTTTTCTATTTTCTCAGCCTTTTTCAACTATTACGTCCTTTTTTATTTCCTCTTCTTTTTTGCAACTATAATGTTTATCTATATTTCATAGATGCCTTCTCTCAAGCTTGACCTTGGGATGTTCCAATAACAGTTCACTAATAGGTGTAGAATTTACATTAATTAAATATGCTATTTGTGAACTGTATTAATTTCTAGTTAAAACTGCGTGTTTATGTGTTTATTTATCACTTCTTAGGTTGCAATCCAAGAGGAAGTGTAAAAGAATAGTTTTGGTGGAGTTCGGACCAAGTTTGTAAGGATTTTGAGGAAATTGGACCAATATTGCATGCATTTGGAAGAATGGGGACCAAAAGAGATAAAACGAAAAAGTGGGAGGACTAAAACGAAGGCAAACAAAGTGCAGACAACTATGCGGCAGCAAGCTCTGCTTGTTTTGGCTGCAAGAACAAACTTCAGAGAGCACAATTCTTGGAAAATAACCATGTGGCTCCAAGGTACGAGGCTTGCAGCCCTCTAGAAAAGGGAGCGGATTTTGCAGAGGATAACCATGCGGCCACAAAGGTCACTCACGCAAATTTCTTCTATTTCGTCTAAGACATGATATGTCTTGCTTTGACATTCTCATGAGCTTCTAATACTACTTTTCTTCTATGTTGTGTCATCTATTGATTTCAACAGCTCATTGATTTTTGCTTTACATTTTATTTTCCTTCCCTTGATTTGATAATTGAACTGGATGAAGATACATGTATTATAATTTATCAGCTGATATAAGGATTGGAAAAAGGTTTATTTTGTAGATACATAAGTTTTATTTTCACTGGTATGTGTTAATTTCTATTTGAGTGTACTGTTTTAGGTCTATGTATCGTATCCACCTATGATACGATTGCTTGAGCCTTGATTTCAATTGCAGCCTGTGTTGCTATTTTCTTGTGTATCATTGAGTTGAAATGTCCCATTTAGTGAAAACTGAGAATGCATGAATTATGGGACACCTAATCAATTGCCCTACCGCATATGGGGAAAAAAAAGCAAAAGCTAAGTGATGATGGAATTCGATAAAGATTAGTATTTTCAGATGTCAAGGTATTCTTTGCATTGTCTTGGGAAGGTAAAAAAGAGAAGTGATGAGAGACTTGGAAGAAGAACAATTTTTCATATATAAGTTCCAAAATCTGCTTTTAAAATTAAAAAGATTAGCAGCAATGCATGGTGAATTTGAATTTGTCCAAACGGTATTATCATTGTCTCGTTGTAAAGGGAACTTCATGCATCGTGTGACTTGGCTAATGCTTATTGGCTATCTCGCTCCATGAACGGAGTCAGATCTAGTTCTGTAGAAAGGCTCGTAGTCTTTGTGCCTACATGTCTCTTATATATTGCCCGATAAAGGCTAACTTTAGGCACCTGTCATGCTACCTATTGCTCCACTCTGCATCTTGGGGAGCTCAAATATGATTATTATCTGTTGGCTTCCTCGATAGGCTTAAAAAGGCAGTTTTCAATAAGTAGTTTTTTGCATAACTTCTAAGTGGTAGTCGACCTTTAGAGCATCTCTAATGCCTTGTCAAGGTCGAATGTCATGGCTCAAAATTCAATATGAGAGAGATAGAGAGAAAAAAGAGAGAGAAATTGAGTGGGAAGAGAGAGAAAAGTGAAGAAAAATAGAGGAAAATTCAAAAAAGAAGAGAGAGATAGAGACAAATTCAAAAATAATAATAAAATAATGATTGACATGGTGAAGAAGAATGTAGATATATGACATTGTATATCACACGATAAAGAAAAAGTGGAGAAAAATGGGGTAAAAGAGAATAAAGTGATTAAAAGAAAAAGAAAATAGGAAACATATGGGACTCATCAATTTTTTTGTGTGTATCTCTCTCATGTTGAACTTTGAGCCATGACATTCGACCTTGACTATGCATTGGAGATGCTCTTATCATGTTTCCCAATTTGTCTAAGATTTTGTTTAGTATTCTAGTTTTTATTTCTTTTATGTTTAGGATTTAATTATTATTCTTTCCTTGTGTTATTAGAATTAAGATTTAATTATTATTTGACTTATTCTACAAGTTAGTAGTCCTATAAATAAGTCATTTTTGTATTTAGTTTTAGGGAGCTGGATTTTAATTATGACATATAAACATTGAGAATGTCTCTTTATTATTCCAGTTATTCGGTATTCTTGTGAATCAACGAATAGTTGAAGGCCATCATTGCAATCTGGGTAATCATAGAATCAACAAATTTTTCTTGAATATTTGTTCTTTTCACGCTTCCGCTACGTCACTTCTTATAGTTCTTTTCCCATCTTGGTAGACGACAACCATGATTGGAGTTCAAAGTTCAAACATTATGTTTGTTTCTGTTAAAAATTGACTCAAAACAATCACAATAGAATTGAGTTCTTCAAGTTTCAATAAAGAGTTCGATTATGATTTGAACACTTGAATGGATAAGTATTATCCCTTCGGTAGAAGAATTCAATTCGGGGGATAAGAATTCAATTCGGTTTCGAACTCTTGCAAGTTAATGACAACTAAGAACGAGTTGTCAAGAAAGATGAAGAGCTCAATTTGGATTCGTTATCTTAGCTAGCAACAACTAATCGCGAAGATGTCATCGAGGGTGTATTTAGTTGTCGATAAAGAAGAAGAGTTCAAGTCGAATTTGTAAACTAACAACCAAGCAAAAGTTGTCATTGACGGTAGAAGGTTTCAACCTTTATATATATATATATATATATATATGGCTTTGTCCATTTGTAAAAGGCACCGCCAAGATGTAGAAAGAAATCTAGGCTTAGTGTTCAAGGGTTCTTTTTGAGGTTTATCAAAGAGAAGGGAAGTTGAGTCTGGTAAAGCCTAGTGGGTGTTCTTGGGGTCGTGTTGGGGTTTGGTGTGAGACTGTGAGTAAAATTCTATATGATTGTAACAATTTTTCATATAGTGGGAAATCTCTATTTTGAGGCATGTGGTTTTTCTCCAGTTTTGGAGTTTTACACGTAAATCTTGTGTTGCTATTTCTTTTTCTCATATTTACTTGACATTTCTCACACAAAGGCAAAGATCAATCTTTGCTTAATCCGAAGTCATATTCTAGTCGCATTTTCCCAACAATTTCGATATAATTCTCAAGGAGATTCAGAAAAGACTCAAATTTCTTTAGCTCAAACTAAACCAGAAATATATCTGCATTGATAACCAACGAGTCGATCTTACATACAGTTTGGTTTCTTTCTTGTAACTTCGCTCAAAGAGTTTGGACAGCTTCCGATATTGGGCATATATGGAAGGATTTCAAAAGATGGCTTTCATCTTTATTCAACTAGAAGCTGGATAAATCTGATGGCGAATAGTATGTAGCCATGTTATGCTGGTCCCTTTGTAATAATTGTAACCAAGTGTTCTCGAATGCCAATTCCTTCATGGCGTGACAAGTTGTGAGCTTTGCATTTTTACAACTTCAACAATGGAAAGAAGCCCACAAAGCCACTCCAACAGCTAACCGGTGGAAGATACCAGGCGCTGGCCTTCTGAAAATCAATGTTGACGAGGCCATTTTTGAAGACTGCAACCGATTGGGGTTTTGGGATGGTTTGAGAGATAATTATGCTTCAATTTTACAAGGCGGAGCGATGCTGTTGTTGGGTATGTATAAACTGAGAGTTTCTGAAGCATTGGGTGTTAGAGAGGCTGTCGTTTCAGCTAGAGGTTTTGCTTTGAATAATTTCATCATCCAAGTGGATGCATCATTAGTATGGGATGATCTCGACAAATCTTCGCCAGACATTTTCTCATCAGGTATTGGCCATACATCATTGTGTCTAATTAGTATACTTATGCACAACGTGAGGTACTAACTCTTGATATGCTTTACGCATACTAGTTTTTACTAGCCCCTAGCCAGAAAATTTCTAGCTCCGTCCGTGTCTAATTTAGATCGGATGCAAACAATTTTGCAATAATGTAGGGAATTAGTGGAGAGCTTCATTTTATTTTGATCAAGATTTTCAAGATTAATGGTAAATAATGACATCACTATCAAGTGTAAAGAGAAAAGTTTAATTACCATGCAGTTTATTTGGGTTCTTTACGTAAAAAACCACATTTTGTAATAGGGTTTTTTAAAAATATATCTTTTAATTGAAAAGTAATTGTAAAAATGCCATTTTGTATTATAAGACTATCCTAAACCAATTCCAATTAAAATTCAATTCCTTATTAGTTTTATTATTATTAATTATTATTTTTATAAATTATAATTATAATAATCACAATAATTAAAAGTAGTAATCTTTCAATAAATAAGTAGTCGTGTTCAGTGTAGTTGCCGTGTAACATCCCTGAAAATTTGACCCCCAATTGTGCTACGTGGTCATTAATTTGGAAAATATTGCTTGAATCACGTTGGAAGACTTCAAGATTTGCGGTCAATTAAAGATAATAGTTCTTGATTGACATAAATGAAAGTACGGGGACTTAATTACAAGAAAACACAAAGTACAAGAATTTCTCAAGCAATAAATGAATTGTCCACATTGAGCCACACAGCCTCGCAAGGTGTACGGCGTCAGTCGTGCCACGTGTTGCAATGTTATTGGTGGAATCCAAATTTTATTAAAACTAACTTAATTTCAACTATTATATATAGGCCTATAGGTCCTCAAACTTCTCCAAGCATCCCAACAACCCAACTTCTCCTTCATTCCACCCAAATTCGTCCATCTCCATAGTGAAATGGAAACTAACCCCAAAAACTCACTAAAATACATATCTGTCTCTAGAAAAAGGGTCCTTATCATATATAGAAAGATTATAACCTAATGAATAGCCTTGATTGAAGAATTTTAAGGCTTTAAAGGCGTTTTCCACTTGGAATTATTCAAGGAATATTTAAGGTGAGTAACACGTATATTGACTCTATCTGTCTTTGAAAATCATGCTTCTCTTGTGAGTAACACGTGTCCTGGCTCTATCCTTTTCTATCCCTTTGCTCTGTTCTTCTCTTTGTATCTTGAATCTCTCTCTTTTGGAACTTGTGCCCTCCTTTAATTGAATTGGCCCTTGATATTTAACGGTGCACCATTACTTTGGATAAATGATTGTTCTTTGCTCTTGGCCACCGCTAGTGACGCCATAAACCCATTCTGCTCTACTATCTGAATTGTTTTATGGCTCTGCTGTATGGTCTCGGCCATTCTGATCTGTTAATGAATTGTATGATTTATGGGTAGAGGCTAAGCTAGTGATGTGCCCGAACTTTATATTATCGTATCTGTGTATCTTTGTAGATGACCTCTTTGTGCATAAAGAGACCATTTTTCTGTTTTGTTTTCTGTGGGTCAATACATGTTATTCACTGGGTACTTTTGTACTCACTCCCTATCTTCTACAATCCTGTAGATATTGAATTTAGAGCTATGTGACTGGATCGTCCCAAGATGGAGGGGATACATGTATGTGATCGAGACTTCGATGTGTGCGGCCGAGGTTTCGTTGTGGGTAGCCTACGGAATATTTAATCATCAGAGTGCGCAGCGAAACAGCCTCGATATTTTGAATTGTATTTGTATCCATTTTTAAGAGTTAAAGGCTTCCGCTACTGTATATGAAATTCCGTTCGTGACACGCCGCCCCCTTTTCAACTCTGGACCACCAACAATCATCGCCACCACAAGCATTGTAACAAATGTTACCATTTAAAAAAATATATATTACCATCCAGAGAACAAATGTTACCATACAAAAAAAGTAACAAAAATAATTGGGGAATGGTAACAAAAAAAGTCTTTAAAAAAAAAACAAAAAAGAAAAAGGGTAACACAACCGGTATACGGGAAAAAAATCAAAATATAAACAGGAAGAGGAAACATGAGATTGGTAACACAAATAACAAGATAACAACACATACAACCGGTTCATAGTAACAATCCAAAATAAGCAAGAAACATACAATCATCAACTGGAACAATGGTAACAAAGTCACAAAAACAAGATCACCGAAAAATGGTAACAAAACATTCAAACAAAATCAAATGGGGAAAAAAGAAATATCAAATAGGAAAAAAAAAACTAAATGTGTGTGAAATTAAAAAAAATAAAAGTCAAATTCATGGTTGTCGGTCGCAGCAACCATGAATTCAAAGTGCTACTGCTGCAGCGAGAGACGCAGGTCCGCAGCGGCTGCCAGAGCGACTGCTACGAGTCTCGCAGCAGTCCCTTAGATTCCGTTGAAAAAATGCCCCTCTTTAACTGCGATGAGGATGGTGACTACCAGTAGCTATTTTGATATGAATGATTAGTGTACGGTTATGGTGGTGGTGGCAGAGGCGGAGGCGGCAGCTATGGTGGTGAAGAATAGGAGGATGATGGCTATGGTTTGGGGTATAAATAAATCAATAATAAAATAATAAAAAAAATAATAATTTATTATAAAAAATCATAAAATAAATAAAAAGAAGGGTATATTAACAATGTATAGGGGTGTATATATATATATATAAATAGTTTCTATTGATGGGGTAAAATTAAATAGAGCAGTCAAAAGAGGATAAAATATATAATTATCTCTACTATATGCATGCACCCAACTACAAAAATTTACACTAACTGAGCGAATTTTTCCAGAAAAAAAGCAAAAAAATAAAAATAAAAGGGAAAAAGAATATTACTTAGATCACTTTACAAAAAATAAAAAATAAAAAAATGGCATTGAGAAATGTTTCAATAAAGCCAATTAGATCTTTTACTGTTAATGAGGTTGAATTTCTTCTAGTACAGTTTTGTGTAAACTTAGATATAACTAGAATGAAACACATGCTTTGCACGTTGTTTTCATATTGATGTAATGTATTTTTTAAATTCAAATATTGAACAATCATAATTCAAATATTATTGATATATATCTTAGAACTTAATATTTAATAATATAATACTCAAGTTTATCTTCAACATATCTTTATATACATGTCTCATTTACTACAATGTGAACTTAATGAGAAACTGTCTCATCACTATATTTTTTTTTTCAAGTTAATAACACCAAAAAAAAAAGAAAATTTGAAATCTATGATTCATAAGATTTAGAAGATAATAAAAATAACAATCAACTAAACAATGTGACAATTAATTTGGGTAATTAAACTGAAAAACGATATAAGCAAAAAAATTTAAAATTAACTATCTATAAAATTTCACATGAACTCTACCTCTAACGTTTCTTCATTTGATTTGGTATATTTAAAAAGTTGTACGAGATAATGAAACATTCATGTATGTCTTAACTTTGTTTCGAATTTGAATGGTTAATCAATTATTATGAACTTAATATGAGTAATTTAATGAAGAGTTTACCGTAGATTAAGAGTTTTTCTATTTAAGTATAAAATATCATTACTATTATGATGATTATAATAAATAAACTAACAGTAGTTTACGTTTTACGTAAAAATGTAATAGCAAATAAGGAAATTAAAAGATTTTCTTTGATCCGCAGTTTCTGTATAGATAGATAGAGTGATAATCATTTAACACAAGTGTCTTATTTAATTTTGTGATTCGAAGAAGTGCTATAGTGGTTAGGTATTCACATTCTGAGCTGGAGATACCGGGTTTGAATCACACCTACCACTCTTCTATTATCCCTCCCCTCCCCATCTCCCCTTGTATCCAAAAAGAAAAAAAAAATTAGTGTCTTATTTAATTTTTTTTCCCTCACCTTGTCATACCACATGGCCAATGCATTTTGACTCCATAATAATTTTGTAACTTGAAAATAAAGTTGCCATCAATTAAATATTTATTAAGAACCCTCTTTGCTGACGGCCTCTTCATCGTTGTCGACAGAATTGATCATCTGGCCACCACGCTACGAATTGCCGCTCCATTGTTAAGTATAAAAGTCCCTCTTTTTTGGTTCCCAATCTCTATATTTTTTATTCTCTTGGGCTTCATTTTTCTGTTTTTTCACTATTCAATATTCGCACTTGACAAAACAAACTGAACTTTGTTTCCGAGAAAAAAAATTGAACTCGGTTTTCAATATGATTTGTATCAACTCATTAAAACTTGAGTTATGCTATTTGAACAAAATGAGAGAAAAAAACTTTAAAAAACTGACACGTGTCATAATCTTTCTTTCAACATCACATTAACTTTTCATTAATGGTAATCACAAGAGCCATATTTTCATTTTATTACACTTTTGTCTACTTATTTGTCCAAATAGAATTATTCTTAAAACTTTTGACCTAGTGTTGGTAACCAAGCACTAAGAAAATTTTGCTCCTCTACCTATTTTTATTCTTGGATGGTGATTTTTAAGCAATCTTGTGTTTATGAGTTAGAGCAAAGGAAAAAATAACCCCTCCAACATGTGGATCTACCAAATAAGTTAAAATGGCACCAATCGTGCTCCTATTGGAGTTACCGTTGTAAAAGAGGTAA
>CAVNYN010212958.1:0-69968 GCA_963692815.1 Nyctanthes arbor-tristis
CATTGAATTGTAACTATGAACTTTAACATCAAGATTTTGTGTCTTTTCGCGTCCCGGATACTTGAATTGGATTACTTGTTTCTCTTTTGCAAGCTCAAATGGACTTCTACATTTTGAATATTGATTACTAAGACTCAAACAAGAGTTTGCAAAGCTTCCTTAATCCTCTTGGCCATTGCCTCTTGAATATCGGTCCTTTCCGCACGTGTAACGGAACCTTGTTTTTTAGAACGCCTGTTTGTGGGAGAACGAATATATGTTGGAGCATCTCAATGCGCTTAGCAGAGCTAAGGGCATGTCGAATCCAAGTCTCTCTTTCCATTCTATATCTGCCAAAACAGAGATGTGCATTCTCCATTTCACAAATATTCTCGAACTTATATGCGTGTGTGTGTATATATATATATATATTCTCAAATTTTTTTCGGAATCTCCATTTTTTTTTCTATTTTTTCTATTTTTCTTCATTTAAACCATTAACATATTTTCAAGATTATCAAATAAGTACTATTTAAATCACCCGTGCATTATACAGGTAGAAAAACGTATTAAAATATATCATAATAATCATTAGATAGTTGCATAATAAATATGCAACATTTACACCTCCGTGTAAAATATAAAAACACAAGTATACATTAATTGAATCAATGAGATAAATAGACTTAGCAATCGTAAAGTTCAAGATCATTAATAAGACAATCAACATTCTTATATCCAATCTCTCGTGTATATATACTAATAGAAAAATTCTATTACTATCATTCAATAATTTTGAAAAAGTAAGTTCAACGACAAATGAACAATATTGTCAAATTTAAATTTGTCATCTCTATAATTAAAGTTAGCAATAAAATATAAGAGATTTCAATCTGAATAATAGATATAAAAGATAATACATGAGTCAAATATATTATAAGTATTAGAAATATTTGTTATAAACATTTTTATGTATAGTTTTTGGAAAAATGAAATGTGATGAGAGTTCAAATATAAAAATATGCTATAATTTATATTAATTTATTAAGTCATTACCAGCCTAAGGCGCTGCATTTTACACCAAATCTAGATTTTTAGATATCATACGGTTCAATTGAAATAAGGTGAGATATAAAGGTATTTGCGAAAAGAAGAGATGTTTCTCTCGTAATAAGGAAATAAATATTTAAAACTAATTAATCTAGATATTGGGGGCAAAAAATGCGATGGGATGGGTATCACATTTTAATTAATGTGGAAATGGAAGGAATTCCAACTTTATGAATTACAATGGGCTGGGCTCTGGTCAGTGTACGCCTCCCCTATACCCCGCCCTGTTTCTATCAATCTCACCTCATATCCAACCCATACCAATTTGAATCGCATAGGGTGTTGGGTGGTTCACGTTGGGTAGGTAAAAAATACTCATTGGTAGTCTCATTTTCAAAAATTCTAACAAAACTGAAAAAATTTTAAAAAAATGTAAAATGCATAAAAATTATTCAAATAATATTAAACTCACCAACATACACATGGCGGATATCGTGAATGAACGAATTAAGAGATCTTAGGGTTTATTTTTCATATTTGATATTTTAACTTTTACTTTATTCAAATTTAAAAGTACAAAACTTATAAAAAAATCAGTAGTGAAAAATCCTAACAAAAAAAAAAAAAGGCAAAGTGATTGAGTCTTGAGTATTAAACTCAATTGCCACATGTTCAAATCTTCTATTAGTTTCTTTACAAAAGCTTTTGTTTAAAAAAATTATCTTGACAACAAGGCAATTCGACCATTTACTCATATAGTAAGAGTTCAATCAAATTACGTAAATGAAGAAATTAGCATTGGAAAAAGAAAATTAAATAAATAAAATAATTACTGGAAGATTTACTAAATGAAAAAACCAGAAAAATCTCAGTAGAAAAGGTATAGAGATTTAGTCTTCTTAATTAATATATAGACTTGAGAAAAAAATGCCCTTTTTTACCTTAGATTGGAAGTCAGGCAAACTCAAAAAAAAAAAATAATAATAATATTTAAAAGATGTAAACCGGAAATTTCTGAGGAACCAGGGTCGGGTTCTTCACGGAGCCCGGTTTCTAATGAGATGCTGTCATGTAGTGCGTGTTAGGTGAGATGTCAGTCTGTGATTAGAAAGTAGGCTCCATAAGGAACTAAGACCTGTTTCCATAGCTGGACCGGATGTAAAGCCCACAAAAAATCTATTGTATGTTTCTTTTTGTTCACAACTTCCATTAATTTTTTTTTATTAGCACTAGTTGTCCCAGTTTCGCCAAACTAACCGAGGCCTTCAGGACCCCGCCCTAGAACCTTAGAGGATGTAAATCACGGGATATGCCTCAACTAGATCTCAGCTTCTTAACACCAACCTGTACACTACTACGCACAAGGAACCCTATTTCAAACTAATAATCATCAAGTTATGCACCCAGTAGGAGTCAAACTCCCAACCTGCTCACTGGCGCAGATTGTTCCACCGGTTTAGGTCGGCCTCAGTGGCGCAACTTCCATTAATTATTTCGCTAGGATTTTGCTTTCAAATATTACCTCTATCCCACAAAGATAGTCCAGTAGTTATTTTTATACAGATTAAGAAATGTTGGTTAATATAGTTAAAGCATTAAATTTTACATGTATTTTTACATATATACTATTGTGTCTCATTAATTGTTTAAAAATACTTTTTATGCATAGGTATTTGATGTTGATTATTAATAATAATACATTAATTAGGGGTGTGTGTGGGGAAATGCAAAATTAAAGACATAACTAATATAGTAAGTGGACTATCTTTTTTAGATGAATGAAAATAGTATACTAGACTATATTTTTGAAACGGTAGTAGTGCAATTAATTGTTTGAAAATACTTTTTATGCATAGGTATTTGATGTTGATTATTAATAATAATACATTAATTAGGGGTGTGTGTGGGGAAATGCAAAATTAAAGAAAATTAAAGACATAACTAATATAGTAAGTGGACTATCTTTTTTAGATGAATGAAAATAGTATACTAGACTATATTTTTGAAACGGCAGGAGTAGTGCAATTAATTGTTTGAAAATACTTTTTATGCATAGGTATTTGATGTTGATTATTAATAATAATACATTAATTAGGGGTGTGTGTGGGGAAATGCAAAATTAAAGAAAATTAAAGACATAACTAATATAGTAAGTGGACTATCTTTTTTAGATGAATGAAAATAGTATACTAGACTATATTTTTGAAACGGCAGGAGTAGTGCAATTAATTGTTTGAAAATACTTTTTATGCATAGGTATTTGATGTTGATTATTAATAATAATACATTAATTAGGGGTGTGTGTGGGGAAATGCAAAATTAAAGAAAATTAAAGACATAACTAATATAGTAAGTGGACTATCTTTTTTAGATGAATGAAAATAGTATACTAGACTATATTTTTGAAACGGCAGGAGTAGTGCAATTAATTGTTTGAAAATACTTTTTATGCATAGGTATTTGATGTTGATTATTAATAATAATACATTAATTAGGGGTGTGTGTGGGGAAATGCAAAATTAAAGAAAATTAAAGACATAACTAATATAGTAAGTGGACTATCTTTTTTAGATGAATGAAAATAGTATACTAGACTATATTTTTGAAACGGCAGGAGTAGTGCAATTAATTGTTTGAAAATACTTTTTATGCATAGGTATTTGATGTTGATTATTAATAATAATACATTAATTAGGGGTGTGTGTGGGGAAATGCAAAATTAAAGAAAATTAAAGACATAATTAATATAGTAAGTGGACTATCTTTTTTAGATGAATGAAAATAGTATACTAGACTATATTTTTGAAACGGCAGGAGTAGTGCAATTAAAATAAATAAATAGGAAGAGAGAAAAAAAACGTAGAAAATCCGTCAAAATTGGCAAGAAAACCAAAAAAAAAAAAAAACCCGCAAAATAAAATACAAGGGCCGAAAAGAGCAAACAAATAAACAAAAATGAAATGGACCGGAAAGTGGAGCCAACTACAATTTCAATGAATGGCAATTTCGAAATTAATGGCGACTCCACTTTGGTTGGAGCACATGAAGAGCGAAGACACTTCTCTGTTTAATTTTATTTATTTATTGTTCTTTTCGAAAAATTCTACAAAATAAAGGAGGCTTGGATGTCCCGGTTTCTAAGGGCGGAGCTAGCCAGCTAGGGGGAGCCCCATTATGTTTGTGCTCCTCCACTTTTGATCCAAGTCCACCCCCCTGCCTCATAAATATTTGGAAAAGAAAAATTATACACAAATTAATACTACCTTCATCCTATAAAAATAGTCTAGTATTTATTTTCGCTTATACTAAAAAACGATATTTAAAATAATTGAAACATTAAATTTTACCTTATTTTTCCACATATATCTTTATATCTCATTAATTATTTGAAATACTTTCAATGTATAGGTCGTTGAATAACAATAATTAATTAATGACACATATAGAAATAAAAAATTAAATAAATACTCAATGTGGTAAGTGGACTATCTTTTTAGAACAGAAAAAAATAGAATAGTGGAATATCTTTTTGAGATGGATGAAGTATTAATCTACATTTAAAGCAAACTTCTAGTGCTACTTCACCCTGCCCAGTTTAAGGGGAGTGTTCGCAGCATGGAACTTGGTGGATTTTAGAATTTCATACAATTCCACATCCCTCAATTTAAGATTCTATGGATTTTGTGCAAATTTAGTATCTTCAATTTAGAATTCCTTAGATTCTACAAAAATCTACAAAAATCCACTATCTTCAATTTCTCATGGATTTTGCTAGAATTGATTAAATGGTAGAATTCTATGGATTTCTGTAAATTTTAACCTTAGAGATACACTTTCAACTTTCTCTCAAAAATCCGACCTCTTACCCTAGAATTCTTTTGGATTTTATGAATTTTTGCGAAACCTAAATAATCCAAAAAAAATTTACTTATAAATTAAGGAAATGTTATTTTAGAACAATATTATATTACATTCAACTTATATGAAATAAATAGTCAATGTCTAAAAGAATATATTATCGCAGTAATACATAGCTTATGTAAATGGTTTATAATATATAACCAAAATCCCGTTATAATTATAAATTGAGTAAACAATTTTTTTCTTATCACCCAAATTTTCTTTCATTTTTCATTCACTCTTTTTATTTTTGAAAACTCAAATCAATCTATGTAAAAGAATTGTCATCGATGAGATGAGAGATTTTTTTTTTTTTCCTTCGTTCCTTTTATTTTTAAAAAATCTTATCAATCTATACAAAAGAATCATGAATGAGATGAGAGATGACTATAATACAACTTTATTAGTAAGTTCAAAATCACTAGTAAATTCTTCATTCTTTGACTAAACATGACACTGTTAAATTCTTCATTCTTCAATGATTTTATAAATGATTATCTAGACAAAAAGTAAAGCGGATTATATAATTTATTCCATTAGTACTGTTTTTTTATACCAAAATTTATCTATAAATTGTACTACTATAATAAAGATTTTCATTTGATCAAATGATGAAGATGATAGTAATAACATCACACCACCAACAACAATAAGAAGAACAAGCACTATTCCTTAAACTATTAGAGATTTTTAAATTTTATTAATAAATTACATGTTCAGGACCTTTTAATTCAACAAATTCTACAAAAAAAAATCTATTTAGTTCCACTAAGATCTGTGACATAGAATTCCTTAGAATCTGATTCCATGGAATTCTAGTAAAATTCATAAAATCTATGATAATCTATAGCTCTTTTTTAAAAATCCATGTAATTCCATATTGAGAACACCCTTCTTAGTTCATCTTGGTTGTGTAATCATTATTATTTAATTAGTAATGACTTTAATTTCCTTTTCCACTTTAAGGGGAAAAATTCAATTTGGTTTCTTATTTATATAGTTACACTACTTTTCTATGATGACGATTTTAGAAAACCTTATTACTTACACGTAGAACAGTAAACATTGTACCTACAAGGTTAGGAGCTCTGTTAAAAATATAATAATAAATAAATAACATAAAGTGACCCAAGCTAGATTGTAAACTTTAATATAAATGGCTTCAACATGGCTCCAACATTCGAGGCACCATCTTAGAGAAGCATCCTAAGGAATAAATCCATTATCGAACAAAAATAAAAATAAAAATAAAATTATAAATTACTCATATCAGCAAACATTTTAAAATAGAATTACTTGAGTCTTAATAGCCATAACCTCGTTGAAGAGTGAATGTATATAATTTTATATTTATGAATTTGAAAAAAGAAATTATTACATTTTCATAGCAGTAGTAATTAAATACTTAAAGGCTTATTGATGACTAGATGAGATGACTGAAGAAATGGAATATGTAGTATTGCATCTAAAGATGATCTATTTTTCAATGTCTGCCAAGAGTGGGTATCAGATGTGCAGCGATCGGAAAATTTTTCTATTTGAAAATTTTATTTTAATATACATGTCGCTATGACGTGCTTAAATAAATTTTGAATAGTCAAACTTCGTTGTCGCGCTCGTCTAGTCATAACTATAATTTTATTTTTAAACTTCAAAGGTATTGTATGAGATAATTTTGAGAACGAATGACCGAATTTTTACATTTAACTAATTAAAAAATATTTAACTTGAATTTAGTGAACTTCTACTATAATTAAATTTCTTAATTACTTATTCAAATCTATGAATTGTTCATTTAACTAAAATGGCCCATTTCATTCTTACCCATGTATAGCTCAATCAAACCCAACTAATTCAAAAACTTTGTCACAAATGGAAGTCTCTAATCAACATCCTATTCCCATGTAACCCTAGACCCAAAATGAAGAAAAAAAGGGACCCGTTAGCCCATTTCCCTTAACCCAACAGTCAGCAGCCAAGGTCTGCTTCCCCTCTCCCTTGGAGCATCTCCAAGGGGCTTCTCCTAAATATAGGGGTAACCCCTTTCCCAAATATAGGGGAAATCATTGTTGCTCTCTAATAGTTTCCCCTATATTTAAGGGAATTTATTTTCTTTTTATTTTCCATTTCTTTTAATTGAGTAATAATAGGAATGATATTTTTATTTAATTAAAATCATTCTTAATTTGTATAATAATTATAATTAACTAAAGTTAAATAATTTATATCTCAAAAGGAGTCAAATAAAAAATATCGTAGCACTTGTTTATCATAATTATTAAAATATTTGTTTGTCATCGTTATTAACAAACTTAGTTTGTTATTTGTTAAGTTTGTTGTGTTTGTATCATTCCTATTAGAAATAAATTTCACCTGTTTTAAATTTTAAATTACAATAATGATATTTAATAAAAATTAAACAATGTGTAACATTTGAATTCTAAAAAATAAATTAATAGTATTAAAAAAATTGAAACTCAAAATGAGAACAATTATGTTTTAAAAACCAAAATTAATTTAAAATAACATTGTCGTAATTAAACTAAGAAAAGGATGACATTTTTATAATTATATCACCTCCCTCAAATATGAGGTATTTGAGGGAGGTGATATATAATTATAAAAATGTCATCCTTTTATTTACAAAAGTGTCATTGGAGTGAGACTATTCACCTCCACCATATTTGAGGCACATGATAGGAGATGGTTGGAGTAAAATGGTCCCCTAAATTTGGAGAATCTCCTAAATATTCAGGACTATTGGAGATGCCCTCACCAACGTTTCATTCCTCCTCCCTCGGTCTTAGAATTCTACAAGTATCTAATTCATCATCTTCACACCACCTTCTTCAATTTTTTTCAAACATATTTTGGAGGGATACTATTCACCTCCTCATATTTGAGGCAGGTGATAAGGGATAGTTGGAATAAAATGGTCCCATAAATTTGGAGAATCCCCTAAATATAAGCCACCATTAGAGATGCCCTCACCAACGTTTCATTCACCCTCCCTCGGTCTTACAATTTTGCAAGTATCTAATTCATTATCTTCACACCACCTTCTTCAATTTTTTCAAACATATTTCACCATCATCCTTTCTAAACGTTTCATACACAAGAATGCATACACATCTCCATCTTTGTTCATATGCATAAAAAAATTACAAATATTTCTCCATACATTCAATATATACATACTCTCAGGCACCAAAAACTCAAAGCAAGCAAGAAGAATACAACACCTAGGATCCCTTCTTCCCACCGGCACCACCCATCACCGCCGGCAGCCCCAAGCCGGCCATTATCCGCCGGAAAATCCAACACCCGTCTCGGCCCCATTTTTGAAACCACCAAAACAAACCTCAATTGAACCCAAAACTCAAAGCTCACTACCCTAGATGTATTAGAACCTATTCTTGGTCAATGTGAGTGATGAAACTTACTGGAAAATGAGTTTTTCAAAATGAGCTTCCGTCAAAAAGTTCCATCATTCGTCAAAATGCTTACCTAGATGGAAAGAGCTGGTTGAGAGAATTTTTTTCACCTATTTTTACATGTCAAAACTCGATTTCTCACTAGAAAATAACCCAAGAACTATTCCCAGTGTTGCTCGGCCTCTCTCTGCGTCTTTATCCGAATTTTGGGAGTTGGGGGCTTGTGTTGTAAATTTAATAGATTTTGAAAATTTCTTGGAAGCCCCTAATGGTTTAGAACATATTAGTTAGTCCATAGAGTTCTAGATCCTTTCAAATTAATCCCTCGTATATTGGCTTTCATCAAAATAGTCTTTCAAGTTGTAATTTGAAATATTTCAGCCCTCTAACTTTCACATATAGCTATTGCAGTACCCATAGTTTCTAACTTGTCCATTTCAGTCCTTATAATTCTAAGTCTAGCATTTTCAGTCCCCCAGAGTTATGATTTAATTCTTATTCACCTCTAATCTTAGTTATTTTCTATTTTAACCCTCAAAATCATTTGAAATACATTTTCACTCATATTCTTCACGTTCAATTGTTTCACTTTAGCCTTCAAAGTTTTCAATTTAATTGTTAAACTTAAATTTTCAACTGCTAACTTTAATTAATTTTTTTAATGACTAGATTGAGCGATTGGACACTTAGAAAGCTAGTTTTAAGATTCAAACTCAACTCAAGAAAACTAAGAGGTAGACTATTTATTTAAAGATCTTTTAAAGATTGCGCAATATTAATTGATTTGTATGGTGAATGTTATATGTGGATTTGTCATTATAAGAATTGCGTGTTATATGCACAAGATCTCTTGATTATGCGCATAATCTGTTTTCATTAAGAACTGAGAATTTGCTTTTGTTATACTTAGTTTGTTCTCATATAAAAATCAGAATAAGAATAGAGAGATCTATTAAGAACGTGGATTTGCATTTATTATACGGTGCTTGTTTGCGAAAGAATTTAGGGTTTTACCCTAGAAAAATTTGTATGTCTTTGTGTACCATTTATTTTATAAATTAATTGATATGTGCTTGAGTCCATTGAGTATTTCGTATGAAATACTCATTACTTTCAAGTTAACAAATTTCAAATTAGGGGGCCGGCGGTAAAATGACGAACGGTGGCTACAATTAAATTGTGTTAAAAAAGATTAATCTTTTGAAAACTTATTTATCTTTCATGGAGAAATGTTTGATAAACTCCAATTATTTTGTGACACTGTTATGGATTGATGTACTATATTTGCCTTCCGCACTTTTAAAACTTCTATTAAATGTTATCGTTTTCCGCATTAAATTATATTATAAGTTAGCAAGAAAAGTCAAACTAATACTGTAAGCATTTCAAAATTTAGGGCGTTACAAGATGCTTTCGTTTCGTTTAGGGCGTTTCAAAATTTCAAAATTATTTTTGTAATTTATAAAGGGAATTTATAATTAGTGGAAGTGAGTTGTGAAGATTTAATTGAAGTTTGAAATGTGTGGTGATTGTTGAGTAGTTGTCAAATCAATAGTCAAATTATGGTAGGTAAATTTATAAATGACAAAAATAAATGGAACCAAACAAGTTCTTAATCTATCAATTCAATTAAGGGCTTTGGCAAGGTCGGTCCTCATGAAGAAGGAAAACCGAATTCCAGTGAGGTGCCTTTGAGAACTAACGCGTTGGAAAAAATAGGTGGATTATCCCAGTTCCATTCAAACGCCAGACGTCTGGTGGGGTACCCCTTCAGACGTACATTTGTCCTGCTCCAATTAGACAATCCACATAGACAACTTACATGTGAATTATTCAATCAGAACACGCCACACAGGACGTCGGGGTGCCCCACCAGACACCCGGCGTTTGATCAAAATTGGGACCATCCCTCTTTGCCTTTTATTTATTTATTTATTTTTTGAACTATCTCTTGTTTTCCATTTTTTCTTTCTTTTATTTATTTTTATTTTTTGGGCATAATATCCAATTTGTTTGCCAAAATTTGAACTACTTTGCTTTGAGTTGGTTCTCGGTACTCTGGATTTTAAAATGAAGACATACTTTCTAGGTCTGATTTAAAGAATGTCTCATGCCTTTGAAAATGGGCGATTTTCAAGTAATTCACAATTCACACACTATTTCCACTTCCTTTACTTCAATTTGTGCTATTTCATTTTTTTTTTTTAATCGCTAGGAGTAATGTTATTTTTGCTCATGGACAACAACCGTTCATCATAATCGATAATAACAAAATGATGTCATTTGATAGATGGAAGGTCATTTAGATTTTTATCATTAACCAATTTTATAAATCACATTTTTAACTATTTTAGTCATTAACAAGATTTCTGACTGAGACTGGAGTTGGCACGTAACTCATTAAAATAACTTTAATGTCCGTCCGATTGACAAAATAAGTACATATCTATATGCTCACAAAGCAAAAATGGCTGGAATTTTGGATTGAAGATTTTGGTGTTTGGATTGGTTTTTCAGGACTTCTACGAAAACTTTGGAATGACCACTAGTTCTAGTTGTTTGATTTTTCCTTTTTATATTTGGAAGACTCTCTCTTTGATAACTGTGTTGATAATTAGCTTGTCAATAATTGACTTCCAAAAAATAAGTTACATAGTATATTTTGAGTGAATCTGAAAGTGAATTCTGCATTAAGAAATGTGGCCTAGAGAAGATCAAAAAACTAACACCCCTAATAAGAAACTGGTTTCCCCGCTTTTGAGAAATATTTGATCACGTGAATAAAATGTGGAAAACGTTTTGAATGGAAAAAATAGTAATCAAGTAGTACAAACTCGAAAGTAAGAATCTGGTGGGCAAAAAAAAAAAAAAAAGGAAAAAGAAAATGCCAATAACCATAGCAGATGTTAAATATATTTGCAAGAAATAGTTTATTATTCTTTAGTATTTGTATTTAAATCATTTATTTACATAAATTTGAAAGGATTATTTCTGTTTCAAGTGGCCTTAATTTTTTTTTTTTTTTTTTTTTTTTGGGGGAGGGGAGTCGCCTTAATTTTTAAGATTAATGTTTTAGAGTATTGAAAAATGTTGCAATGCTATTGATCATGCCAGCCGATAACGGAAAGATATTGAGTGAATCACAAGAATAGATGATTATTTAATAGTGACGGTTTTATTCAATTTCAATTTGAGTACAAAGGTTTTGACAAGGTCTGATTTTGGCAATATTATTTGAGTAGAGATAGATATATAGAGAATAATTATCCAGTAAGTTGCAATATATTCGAACAATCTTAACATATAATAACTTAATTAAAGTTACAACTAGTAAAAATTCTTGCATATATTTCCTTAAATGAGGTGTGAATAAAACTTAGTAACTTCAGCTAATTTGTTAATTGGCTTTTTCTTATTTATTTATGTTTTTATTTTGATACAAAGGGGACATTAGGGGAGGCAAGGGAAATTAAAAAATGGGCAGATGTGGTTCGAACTCAGGTAAACTTTTTTTTTTACTCAATACATTTAAGATATAATTACAAAAAAAATAATAATGTATTAGCTTTTTTTGCCCCTAAGAATAAAAATTGTGCATTTGCATTAATCAAAGAATATTTTGAATTCATATCCAAAAATATTTTTGTTGAATTTTTTTATAATTTGAAGTAACACTACTTATAAAATGTATTTTATATTTACTTAACTTTCACATGCTCATAAAAATTTGCCAATTGTAGACTGACAATCTTAATCACCGTATGACTTAGTCAACGCAATATAGGGCAGTGGATTTGGCAATCTCATTCAAATTCTTTAGTTTAAACATTGCTTAGTTCGGAATGGATATCATAATAAATTTGAGAGTCTCATTCAAAATTTTTGGTAACTAAAACCACCCCATTCAACTCTATAGACACTTCATTCACCAATCAACATCTCATAAATTGAAACAATCGGCAACTATGGCAAACAAATTTTCTCTACTGCTTTTCATTTCTCTCGCATTGTTTTCATGTCATGTTATAGTCTTAGCAACCCAAGAAATGAAGCTGATAATTCAGCTTATTCTTTGAACACCAATGTGCAAGGTTTCTACAATCCTGATTGTTGGTGGTGGTTCCATTGGGAGGTTCCGAGATTTCATTGGTTATATGTTCATCCTCCACTACCAGCTGGTCCACTGCCATCAAGAGGCCACCCGAAGTTTCAATAGCCTTTTGTGCACCCACCTCTTCCGTCTAGTGGTTTCAAGTTGCCACTCTATCATCCTTAGAATCTGCCACATGGCTTAGCTGAGGGTACAAATTACAATGAAGTTGTCAATACCGTCAATACTGAGAGCAACAACAAAGCTAATCCATGATCGATCATCATTAACCTAAGCTAATGTGCCACTTCTACCTATTGCTATTGTTTGTCTACCATTTTTCACGTCGAAGCTAGATTATTAAAATAATTTCTTTGTTAATATTAGAAAAGTTGGTTTAGTGGCAGTTATGCATGGCTAATCTATTTTTTAACAAAGCACTGTCATTTCCGACAGTATAGAAAAAGACTCCGGGGGGACTCCCCCCTTTTTGGCCAGAAATGGCAGCCGTGGCTGCCATTTCCAGCCAAAAAGGGGCCAAAAAAGGGGAGATCTAGCTGGAAATGATAGCAAAAAATTTGGTTGGTGGTTGGTGGGTGGGGGGAGGGAGTCCCCCCTTTTGGATGCCATTTTTGGCAGCCAAAAAGGGGGAATCTCCCCCTATTTTTGGCGGAAATGGCATCCATTGGTCAAAAAAGGGGGGAGTCTCCCCCCTGTACTGTCAGAAATGACAGCACTTTGCTGTCATTTCTGGCACCGAATTGGCTACGGGAAATGGCAGCAAAGTGCTGCCATTTCTGGCAGCACATGAGGGGAGGTCTCCCCCATCTCTGTCTCTTGTTTTTTAAACATTAAAATATTCAATTTTTAGTTATTTTACTATAATACCCCTGACATTAACTGTGGAAATGGATGAAAAAAGTTAGAGGGACTTTAGGTGTAACATTATTGAAAGGTTAGGGGCCTCACAATGAAAATGAAAGGTTGGGAATGTAATCTCCACAAACATGAAAGGCTGGGGACGCTAACTGTAAATTACCCTAAAATTAACTATCTATGTAAGTAAAAAGTAGAATTTTTAGTGATTGTTAAAAGACCCCTAGGCAAGTTAAATTTAACTATTAATTTGTACTACATTTATGATTTTAGCTAAGAGTGTTAAATTTATTCATTAATTCAATAGTCAAATGGTGGACTAATCCCAATTTAATTAGAATAAAAAAAGAAGAAATAATACCATATAAAGCGTTAAATTTATTGTTAATTTCAACAACAAAACTAACTTGTTAGAATAAATATTTTTAGCAATTACTTTAACACCATCAATACAGATTGTTTTTTGAGTTGTTAACTTCCGATCTCTACTAACAACTTACTTCAACACTATCAATGTGGATGCTATTATAATCTACATATTTATTTACCAAACACATTGTAAATGAGTAACTACAACAATAAATGCATGGTCCCTAATTTGTTACTTTGCATTTATTATTCTTCATTTGGTTATTTGTTGATCCATAATTGGGATTTGGAATGATTGGATCAATTAACAAGACAAATATCAATTTTGTTGCTGAGTATCTCCAATAGATAGTGATAGTAATTGAATAATTTGAAAATTGAGAAAAAAATGTGTCTATTTAGCACATTTAATGTTTGACATCGTCATGAAATGACATTCTTTATGATAATGTTATGTATTAATTTATCCAATAACTTCTCTCTCTCTCTCTCTCTTTAAAATACTTAATCATAATTTACCAAATATACAATGTACACATTATTGCATTTAATTTCATACATCTTTCCTTATATGCCTCTGTTCATATCAAACTCATGTGATTGATTAATAACAATGTAAATTAATTTAGACTATACTATAAAAAATATTAAAAATACTCTTGAAATAAGCGGGTTATAATATGCGACAAACAGATAACAGAAATAAATTTATCTTTGCAGAACAACAATTAGTCTAGTCAATATTATACAAAAACATGGCCTCATGGTTATCACCCAGGTAGCTGATTGGGGGGAATAAAGAGGGGGAAAAAAAACGAATATACCCTCCAGGATTACTTCTGCCCAATCAACAAGCCAGATATAAGATCAAGAGCCCATTTAAACAATAAGTTGGACCGTTTTTTAATTCACTTGTAAGTTCGTGATTGGTTCAGAAGGCTGGAGTATGATAAGGAGTACCAAAATTTTGTTCCTGGCCGATGTGACACACTATCAGACAAACCTTTTGGCACTTCCACTGCAACTATGTATAACTAGATGGAGGATAAATGTTTTTTTCGAAAATTTGTCTTAAAGAAATAACATCTAACTTGCACCTAAAATTGGGCTCCTACATATCTAAGTAAACAAGAACGAAAAGAATTTGCCTTTCCTGAAAGTTCAGATCTCTCCAGCCGTCCGGAAAGCTCTGTAAATGCTCATCAATGGCATATTCAAATCCTCTTGTATTGTATAAATTATATACATCGATTACTAGAGGATCAAACCTGTGCACTTAATGTTGATGAATTTGATGTTCTGATCGAATAACGCTTGAGAATAAGGACATAGAGTAGCTCATTCCAAGCATCAGGGACTCCCGGTAGACACCAGTGGCTGCAATCCTGCCGGTTGAGAGCTGAAGGACCTATTTTTGGACCCAAGTAATACAAAGATGAATGCCCGTCTTTTCTTCTTGACGACATATGAGTTATGTTTAGTATGCCCAAAGCTCTCGGCTTTGAAGTGTTGGAGTATTCTGATATGACTTCCGAAAATATGCTGTACCGATCCCAAGTGTGAGAAGACACTAATGAAGAACCAAGCTCCGGAAGTGTCTCCGAATGACATGTTCCCCCAGAGTTCCAGTCGCCTCCCCTGACAAAGTTATGAGTTAGCCCTGATTAATTTTACCGAGAGCAATTGAAGTCATAGAAAATAAAGGCACAAAAACGAAACATGCAACTTGCAAGATTGGTAAGGTCATATACAAGAGAAGCCTCGACCCTTTGTAGATATCACAATTACGAAGAGACAAGGAAGACAGGCGATGCCATTTACCAGGAATATATGCAGTAAAATGCAATTTACTCTAGAGAAAACGAATGTTAGTTTGATAGAGAATGTATGTCATACACAATCATCAGTTTCCACATCAGCACGAGCCATGAATGGCAAAGGGAACTAACATAGACAACAAGCTAAACACCTCAGCAATCTATTTGCCAAGAATAATGATAAACCTACTTGTTAGTACACCGGTTAACAAAAATCAAGGCATTTCATGGAGAGAAATTGAAGGGCAAAATTGTCAATTAAGACATTTGGGTTGTTTGGGATTTAAGCTTTTGAAGGGCAAAACTGTCGAACGGTGAACTAATAGTGAGGTGTATTATTACTCATTCGCCAAGAAATCCTAGTTGATACTTCCTCAATGCACAATTTGCTCAAATTAAGCATTCGATCAAGATGCCATCATATGTGACTTTCCAAAGGCCGACATTTGCAACATCCGCTTGTTATTTAACCTTATTAATATGTAAAATAGATCATCTACATAAAAATGAGAGTATTCTGCCACAGTTTATACATGTGTAAGCCCAAAAGTGGGTAGAGGCTAGACCTGAAATGTACGGGAGAATATGTTCGAAAGAAGACTTGTGTGTTGTTTGGATTCAGTTCACGGTTTATCCACTTCACCACTGTTTCTAAAGACTTCCGATATGCGTCTTCAACTCTCATTTCCATCTTTACCTCCAATCCCTCTTGAAAGAAACAACCCCTGAAAATTCATTAAACAAATACTTAATAAGTTCAGCCATACACATACTTTAGAGAAAATACTAGTATCTGGACAAGAGATAACGACTGCAAAAAACTACCCGTTTACTGTTTTCTCTTGATTCCACCAATGCCCTGTGTTGAAAACTAGCACATCTGCATCTTTCCACTGGGAAGAACTCCATTCCATTTGATCTAGTTTCAGAGTAGTTTTAATCTCTGGTGGAGCATTTGCAGGAGGCCGGCTTTGCAGTACAAGAAATGGAGCCCTGTAGTATTCCACAGTGCAATTATACTCTGAAAATTTGAAAATCAAGAATCCTTTATGCTTGGTAATGGGGTTGCCATTTACTTCATAGATTGAAGTTTTGTTGGAAACTGCAGAAGAAAGCATACACAGCAAGGACTCCCATTGATTTCTTCCTATAGAATCTCCCACGAACACTAGACGTTTATTTCGCAAGTTCTCTAACATTATATGTGCTTCAAACCTGTTTTAGTTGTACATAGAAAAGATATCAGAGTTCATTTACTTAACTGTCATCAATTATTTTGAATTTGCTCAATATATCTCAGAAGTTTCAAGCAAAACAGCATGAGTAACTATAAATTGACAAATATTAGAAGAACACAAGCACTTATAATAGTTCCCATTACTCTAATCCTCCAAATTCTTTGTTTTGCCAACAAAATTAAACCTAGGAAAGAGTAAAGTGTTTTGAACTCTTAGTTCACACTACAAATCAACTTTATGAGACTAGATATCTACAACCAAGAGGCAAAATCTCAATCGAAAAACATGGAAATTACTGGGAATATCAAATATTTACCTGGGCAAGTTGCAATTTTTGGGTCGCCATCTCCACTTGGTGTAGAAAGAATCAGGGCGCCCATTCTCTGTACACCTAAAGCCTTCATCCAAGAACCTGCACTTTTCAGATTTGTACAAAGGATAACTCTCATCCCACACCCAATCACCTTCAAATATGTTACATTCACCAAAAATATCAGCTTTTTTCCTACTCTGATTAACATATCCGCCATCAAATCTCAACCACTGAAACCTATCATTCTGAATCAAAATCTCAGCCCTTTAGGCTCACTTCTATAATCAACCAAAAATAAGCAAAAAATAATGAAAATAGTCACAAACAAGAACCCGAGAACCCTTACAGCTGGCTCAAATAACCTTAAGCGCTTCACTTTCCTGAAGATTTCCATAATTTTTTCAGCTTGCTCCATAAAGAATGAATCTTTGAAGTATATAGACAGAAATCAGGATCTGTGTTGGGCAAGCAAGAAATCAGCAGAAATCATCATCATAGCAAGTTTGGTCTGAAGCTGATTATTATTTGTTCTTTTGTCTTTAACTGCTTTGCTTGGACTTGGAGAAGAAGTGGCTAGCTAATTAGCTATTGCCCACAAGTAACTTTTTGCAAGATTCGTTAGAGAAAGAAAAGAGATGTACCTGTAAAGCAAGGTACCAGTTACTGCCCCAGAGAGAGAGAGAGAGAGAGAGAGAGAGAGAGAGGGGGCGTGGGGGAGGGGAATGATGGGGTTGGGTCAGTGGGGGTGCAGATCGGGTAGCAGTGAAAGATTTCAAAATATATTTACAGTGTTACCGTTACCACTAATGTCGAAATACTCCAAAAAAGTTGTTCAAATTGTGTTGTAATGGTTTACTGTTGAAATTTTTATGAAGAAGACTAAGCCCTTGTTTGATATTCTTTAACAAAACACATTATAATTTCACTTACTATTGATTTGACTATTAATTTGATAACTACTCATTTATAACCATAAATTTCAAACTTCTATTAAATCTACACCACTCATTTTACCTCTTTATAAATCAACTATCATAAATTGAATCAAACATTCCCTAAGAGTTCAAATGACACTCATCCCTCTCTGTAATTTTCTCTATCACTCCTCCTTTCCCTTGTATTAAAAAAATAAAATAAATAATAATAACAATACTCCAATAAAGTTCTAATGGGTGATGTAGACGTGGATTTTCAAAACTCGACAATTGACTGTTCCAATAAGGGTAATTATTTTATTTTTTATTGGTTGCCTTTAAAATACTTTGACATCAAGAAACCTGCAGATGATGTTTAGGGCTTGTTTGAAGCTCTTTAAATTTTTAATTTATAGAAATTTTCCAAATATACTTATTATTTAGGACAACATCTAAAGACAAGATGCACAGGAACTTTAGACCATTGATTGACATATATATTTCGCACTAGATCATGTTAGCTGTTATCGCATCATGTGACAGAAAACTAAGAAGAGAGTGTTATCGGATTCAATTAAAAAACTAGTTAGATGGGATTTTACGTAGGATTCGATAATTTAAAGACAGGATTAATTTCTTTGACATAGCCCGAACAAGTCCGAGTGGCATCATGGAATCGATCGGCATCAAACCTATCACAACATGGCTGATAATTGATTTTGTGTGACCAAAACTTTCTAATTTACCAAAAAATATGCAAAAACCAAAAGAAGAGATAAGGAAGGGAAAGAATCATTAAAGAACAGTGTCCATATTTATTAAATCTTGTCTGTATATACAATCCCATTACTCGAGGGTCATTTTTTTGGCTTCTTATGGCATTGTGAAAGAAATAAATTTCTACAATGCATATTTAACTATTTAGTCACAATCAACAAATTCAATTCAAAATTTATTCTTGCAATATTTTAAAAAAGGATTGGACGATATGTTTTATTACATTTCTTGTTTGGGAGAACCTTGTAGTGATCGAGAGACAACTAAAAAGTATCACTATAACATCTTCTATCATAAATGAAGAAGTTAAAGAATTATTTACTAAAGTTGACACTTTTTATTTTTATATTTTATATAAGTCACAACGAGCTTTTTAAAAAATTTGTTTAGACTAATCCTAAACAATATTGTTTGAAGTTTGGATTCTATACTTCATCATGTTTTATAGTACTTTATTATGTTTTTCCCAATTATATCGTTTCATTTATTAAATATTTCTCTTTAAACATTCCATTCGTCCTAAATATATAGTTAGTTTTGCTTTTTAACAATAATTAAGTATTTTAACAATAAATTATCCGATTAATATTTTACAGACTTAATTATTGTAACAATTTATTGTTTTTTGAAATTTATATAATTAATTTTTTTTCTTATTCCCTTCGTATAGATCAATATGTATTTTCACTCGAATTAAGAACTCGTAGGTAATATGGTTGAAATATTTAATTTTATGTTTATTTTTACATTTCAGCCATTAAGTATAATTAATGGTCTAGAATTAATACCAATGAACAAATTTCATTAATATTAAAATGAGTACAACTATTCAAATTGTGTCCATTAGGCTTATGTGAACACTTAGAAAATTATGCTAAAAAATTAATTAACTCATTTTCCTCTTGAAATTTGGTACCTAAGTATTTTAAGTGATTAATTAATTAGGGCAAAACATGAAAAAGTAAAAAAATTAAATACAAGCTCAATATAGTAGCTGGACTGTCTTTTTTAGACGGATATAAATGAAATATTAGAGTATCTTCTTGAGACAGAGGGAGTAAAACGAAACCTTGGGAATTTACCTTCTTGTGCAATGCACGAGTTGTATACTAATTGATTCTTAATCAATTTTTCATATATCGATATTTTTATTTGGTAAAGAATAACAATGAATTTTAGCAGAAACTTTGTGAACAAAGAAACATGAAATCTACAAGAACAAAGAGAACTTCACCAAAAAAAAAAAAAATACTCCCTTTGTTCGGATTATTTGGTCTCATTTTCCTTTTTAAGATGTCCCAGATATGTAGTCATCTTTCTATATTAAAAAGTTTACCTTTTATTTCTTTACAGACCTATCTATATTTAATACTTTAATTATAATTATCAATTTTGAATTCTAGTCATTAAATAGGAACAAATTAGTAACATGATTACAAAATCTTTCCTTTCAACACATTTTTTAACTTTTACGAAATAGCAAAGTAGACTATATATTTGGGTGAAGGGCGAGAGCATTAACTAATTAGAATGACCATATGAAAAATCTTAGGAAAAGATATATATTAAATATTATTATATTCAGAAATTTTATTTTATCTACATACAAGTATAATAACACGCATACGTGCATTTGTTGCCACATATACACGTATGTTGGCGTGTAAGTAAAATAAAATTTATGTTATTATATATTTTACTAATTAATATGTACTCATTTAGGTTCTTTAAGACATCAAGCATAACAAGTACAATTATGCTATATTTTATATATGAAATTTCCTAAGAACCCTACCCATGCAATACACGGGTGAAAATCTAATATTTAATGAAACTAATACTCATTAAAGCAACCACAAATGGAGGTTTTAAATCACTTTTTAGTGTCATGTGCTAGTTACAGCTCAAAAATGAAGTTAGAATTGAAATGTTAGTAACTATCCTAAAAGAATCTTTTTAGCTACAAGTTAAAATTATTGTTAAGACCATTCTCTCACTTACTTTTCATTTAATTTATATTGTATATATGTTGACTTTGGACTCTTAGAGAAATATTGACCAATTAGATTTATTTATAGTTAGGTTTAATACCGTCAATTTGTTAACTTTAACATCTTCAATGTGTTAGTAATTGATAGCTAAATTTAAAATGTTAACGTATCATTTAACAGTTACTTAATCTCCATTTTTTTTTGCTTATGTGACAAGCTAAATTTAACAATTCCATTGATATCCTACAAAGATAGACTTGCTTATTTTCACATAAATTAAGAAAAGCGTAATTAATGTTATTGAAAAAATGAAGTTTATATGCATTTCCTTAAAACATCTTTCTCTTGCTACTTAATTATCTCACTTCAATATTTTTATTTCATTAATAACGATGCATTATGTTAAATAAGAGCATATATGAAAACCAATGCTCCCTCTGTCTTACAAAGATATCCCCCTTTTATTTTCACATTAGTTAAGAAAACTAATAAATCTATTTGTAGTTGTTCAAATTATGTTCTAGTAATTGAGATGTTCGCATTCTAGGCGGTCCTTGAGTTCAAACCACATATGTCCCTTCTTGAATTCCCCCTTCCCAATATCCCTCTTGTATCTTTAGAAAATAATAATAATATTAATAATAATAACAATAATAATAATAATAATAATGTTGTTTGAAAATGTATAATTTAAGAATATACTAGCAGTTCTTATACATTCTTCGATTTGTTTAATAGTTCATTTTATTTTTTTAATTATTGATCACTATACACTGTAAATAAGGATATATTAGAAAACTAAAAAATTAATTAAGGAAAGAGAAATATAATTTGGGATGAATAAAAAAGTAATAAGAGAATATCTTTGTAAGGCGGAGGAAGTATTTCAACTACATTCTAAAAGAAAAATGACCTATATTTGCGGGATGGATGAAAAAGGTATGCACGTCTATTTTTGTGGAACGGAAGGAAAAGTTATTAGTAATAAATATGTTAAATAATGTTATTTTGGTAAAAGGGAAAAAGGCATCTTCATGATTAGAAGCAAGACTATATATTTGTGACAACCTAAAAAGGAAAATAGGGCTATGTTTGGGATAGAACGACAAATACAATATATTTTGTTGATTGTTACTACGCACATTAAATAGGGATACAAAAGAAAACCGATATTCTTTTTTTTTTAAAAGGAAAGCGATTTATATTTTGGGACATATAAAAAAAGTATTGGACTATTTTCTATGGGATGGAAGTAGTATATATTATAGAAGAATAGTAATTTTAAGTTGCATTATTATTATTATTACTACTACTAGTAGAATTATCAGTCCTGCGTTGCACGTGTAGAACAATAGCAATAAGAAAATTCAACATTAACATGTATTTAGTTTCAATCAAACATATATTAAATACAATAAAAGTAATATACAGTTGATTTAGCAGTCACACTTAGTTCTGATTTAAAACCATGTAATATAGTTTGTTAATGGTGTCATACAATATATTGGGGTACATCACATGAGAAATAACAGTAGATCATGGGAAATAACAGTAGATCATGAGAAATAACAGTAGATCATATAGTTTTATATATCTGGCGTTAAATCATTTTCAAAATAAAATAATAATGGTGCTACTAAGAAAAACTAATGTAAAAAAATTTGTTTAATCAAATCAACAACCGATTATATTGCACTCATACGTGTAACGAGGGAACACAAACTAGAAAATAAAAAATTAATATAAACTCTTAATTAAAATAAATTTCAATTCATTTGTTATAATTTTTTTTAAGAAAGAGATTCTTACTTATATAGAAAAATCATCCGTCGTTTTTAAAGGAAGAAAGTTCATGAAAGTTATTTTAATATTTAAGTTATTTTATCAGAAAATAGGGAAAAAATTAAAAAATATAAAAGAAATTTAATTGTTATCCAGTACAATTAGAATAAAACTCATAATTATCCAAAGATATTCCTATGAATTTCTCTAAGAAGATATTAATAATTATCTAGAAAATAGATAATAAAATTAAAAAAAATGTAAAACAAATTTAATAGTTATCCGCCAGTCATCAATAATGTCACTAGTATTTTTATGATGCTAGACCAGTAGCTAAAAATTACAACGTCAGATGACTTCTCTTATTATTAATATATAGATTATTGTTATTATTACTACTATTATTATTATTATTGTTGTTGTTGTTGTTGTTGTTGTGAACCACAAGTAATCTATTATTGTAACCTAAATCAAAGGCAGTCGTACTTACAACATCGCAAATTTTCCACTCTTTTTCCATGGTGTCTTTAGCTACCACAGTCTTGCAGTAAATTGTAGCTTACCCTCTGGTTTTCCGTATCTGTTATTTATTTTCCTATTTTAGACGCCTGTAAATTAGGTATTTAGTTTTCCGTATATGTTATATATTTTTTAGACGCTTATTTTCGTCATTTTCTATTTTAGACATCTATAAATTAGGGATTCCTTCTGTGCACTTTCAAATCTCCTTTCCTTGTCCACTTAAGATCCTTCCTATTCTTTCAAGTTACCTTTTGTAAATTCAAATCTGCATGCAGATTAATGCTTCCTTGATTTTGGCGTTACCCACTCCCCTTTCTAATTTAATATATTTTCGATTTTCTCTTGGAATTTTTGAAATTACTTTTAATTTAAAGATAAATTTTTATTGTTTAAATGTAACTCAATATTCATTGTTGATGCCAAATTTAGCTTCAAACTCAACAAACGAGATTTATATTCACGGGGAACTTGTATTAAAATTGGGATGAGCAATAAATGCAAATTAGGCAAGGAATGTTTGTAACCTTTGAAATAAATGGAAGACTATAAATGTGTAAATATAAGAATAATGAGGTTTGGGTGTCCAACCCTTTCTCACTTATGCATATCTCTATTTGTAGTGTACATTTGCTTATTTGTATGGGGATAATGATTACATGCATTTAATGTTAGACCCACAGAGATGACACAAATGTCAAATCAGCTGTGATTAATCCTTTACATTTTTTATTAATGGTTGCTTAAACCATACATAGAGCAGGTGACCATCATTTCGCATTTAATGTTGGCGTCCCATCAGCCGTAGGTGATAAAATTTCCTACATAGGTTCCCATACTGCTGCTCAGCATGCTGTCCCGCTAGGTCGCGGCGCTATGTCGGGTCACAGCCAAAGACACCCTAGACCGTAGGAGCGCTTGGAGAGGATATCCGCTTCCTGGTCACTTAATTAGGTCTCTAGCTTCTCAGGTCGTTAGGTCGTTAGGCCGTTAGGTTAGTTACGGCGCTTAAAGCGTGTTTCCAAGACCCCGTACCTGTTGACCACTATAGATCTTCGATCATCTCTGATTTTTGTGGCTCTTCCGATCTACAAAATGTCCGCTAAGGTTTAGCCGCCTTGAAAGTTAACTGGCTACTTTCTTGAAACTTTTTTACCGCCTGAAATGTGACTCCTTGAATTTCAAAAAGGAGTTTAGGCGGCGCCCTTTGCCACGTGTCAGCCCCTTAATGGAATAGCGTGTTTAGGGTCTTTAAAGGCTATAATTATTATTCTTAAATACTGCCTTTTAAGGTCCCCATATCCCATCCATGCATGCAGCTGTTGCCCTTCCATCTTCTCACAGGACTCTATTTATCCCTTTCCGTTCATTCCTTCTTCTCCTTTGCGTTGTCTTCCTTCGCAACCAGTTCCTTGGAGTTTTTTGTCATCAATCTCTTTAGGGTTTTAATTTGCTGATCCTCCCTCGGTGTTCCTCCAAGCTTCTGAGATAAACGTCTTTAGGGAATGCGTAGCAGCGAGCATTAGGATGTTTGAAGTCGGCTTCCGCGTCCCGCTTCCGAGGCTTGTCACTGGGCTGTTGAGATCTTGGGGGATTGCTCCCTCTCAAATTACACCTGCGAGTTGGAGAACAATAATCAGAGTTCTCGCTCTGTGGCAGCACAAAGAATGGGGGTATTTGAGTCCTGAAGATTTCAACGCGTACTATGTGCTACGGCCCTCACCTGCTGGGAAATGGTGGTTTAAACTAACTGCACGGTCTAAGGTTGGGGCTTTAAACCTCTGGGGAAACCTAGTGAAAGGGGTGTCTGAATTCGGCCTTAGTTGGAAAGAGAGATAGATCGGAAGAGGGTGAGGGGAGGAGTCTGCCTGGTTCCAATAACGACCATTACCACGAGCTACATGGAATCTAGTAAACGTGTTTTCGACATAGCTTCCTCAGCGGGCTGACAGACTGATGCTTTAACTGTATTTTCATCTTTGTCAGGTATCGAGTGAGATCGAGCACTTTCTGCACTTTTTCAGGAGTGATCTATGACAGTAGCCCAAATTCTGGAACATCATCGTCACGTCGTAGATCTGACAGACGAGGATTGCCTCGTAAACATCGGCCTATCTTTTCCCAGGTTTGAGTACGTTTCTAGAAATCCTAGCAACTATAAGCCTTTCTTCTGTAGCTGGATGCTTTGCTTTTTTGGAGTACTTCCTTGGGACCTGACACTTGTTTCTTTTCAGGGAATAGATACCTCTCCAAGGGCCAAAAGCGGGCTATTCAAAAGGCCGAGAGGAAGAGAATAGCGTAGGAGAAGAGGAAAATGGTATGCGACAAAGCTAGAGAGATGAGGACTGCCGAGCAGCTGAACAAGGCTTTGAGGAGGTAGGAGGAGAAGAAGAAAATGAGGCAAGACAAAGCCACTGGGAAGAGGCCCATGACAGCTAACTAGGTGGCTGCCTATGAGCGACCCAAGAAAAGGCAGTTGGCCATCCAAGAGCTCTTCCGATCTTCCTCTGCCTGCCCTTCCTGCCATCCCCGCCACTACTGCTGTTTCTCCTCGTAAGGAGTGACCTATTAAAGGGCATGTCGACATCCTAGGTGAAGAACTTTATCTCCCAGTGGACCAAGCTAGACGAGTTGAGATAGAGAGGTTTATCGGCAAAAAACTGAAGGCCCTGCTCAAGTTCAACTTGTCTAGGAAACCCTTTTCTGCCAGCGTTCGAGGATACCAGGGCCCGTTATAGATGCCATGAGTAGTGTGGCATGGGGCTGATCTAGGAAGTGGAAAGGCTTCACAGCCACTTCGACGATGGCTGAGCTCCTACAAGCGAGCGCGGTGATTTGGGCTCGGTCGGCTATTTTGGATGAACACGCCATGGCCCGGCTCTTCCGATCTCTTGGGGAGAACAAGAAACTCTCTGGCCAGGCGGCCAAGGCCAACAAGGCCAGGCAGGAGACAAAGTTGGCTCTTAAGGAGAGAGAGCAGGAGCTGCACATGGCCAGGGGGAGTCAGCCGATTTGCATACTGAACTTGAGGCTTGGAAGAAGAAATTTGAGGATCTTGTGACCCAGCTTGTGACAGAGAGGTCAAACCATGAGTAGATCTTGAGAGAGGCTGAAAGAAGGGCTGATGCAAGCGAGCTCGCCGCGTATTAGGAGGTGGTCGCTAAAAGCAAGGCCTCCGGGGAGTTCAAAAGTGTTAACGCCGGTCTTTATTACAAGATGACAAGGGAGATCTTGGGCGAGGTTATGGGGGAGCATCCGGAGTGCGATTTGAGCTTACTCAAGGAGCATGTCGCCAAGCTGAAGGAAAAGTGTGGCTATGTGAGTTCTGCTGACGAAGATGAGGAGGTCGAAATCATATCAAAGGCTCCTGCCCCTCACCGAGTTACTAAGTCTTGCAAGAGAAGCCACTGATAGAGAGCGCGCTGAAGACGCTAATTCTACCGCGGGGGTTGAATCTGCTGTTCCTGCTAAGGGAAATGTGGCCTCGTCCTCTGAAGGTCAAAATTAGGAATCTCTTGTACCCCAGCTTTTCTTTTTTCCTTTTTATAATCTCTGATGAATATAACGGGAATTTTTTTTTCAAGTATGAGCTCGCTCGTATATTTGTTAAAACAACATACCGTAACATTGTTCTTACTTAGTGGAGAACTCTTCTCCGCTTAGTCCCGTTCGTTCCAAAACTTAAATATATCTTATCTCAAGTATAAGGACGAATTGCGATAATTCTATTCGGGTCCCTCATAAGCTGTAACTGTTGATTGAGGGTTTCTTCGGGCGTGTTCGGCCGGGCCAAGCTTTGATCCCTTGAACAATAAGCTCCGGAAGTTTGCCCCTAAACGTTGGGTCGCCAAGCCAGTAGCTAGTCTGGACCCAGGACATGCAACCAATTATATAGCTCCAACTAAAAGCGTGTTTTAGTCATGGTCAAGTGTGAGGTCACTAGTTAGAAGCTTGTTCTAACATAGGGCGCGGACCTGTATACTTGAGCGTGGACTAAAAGCTTGTTCTAGTCATTGAGCGTGAATTCTTCGACTTGAGCGCAGACTAAAAGCTTGTTCTAGTCATGGTCAAGTATGAGGCCACTAGTTAGAAGCTTGTTCTAACTTAGGGCGCGGATATGTATATTTGAGTGCGGACTAAAAGCTTGTTCTAGTCGTTGAGCATGAATTCTTCGATTTGAGCGCAGACTAAAAGCTTGTTTTAGTCATGGTCAAGTGTGAGGTCGCTAGTTAGAAGCTTATTCTAACTTAAAGCAGGACTTGTATACATGAGCGCAGACTAAAAGCTTGTTTTAGTCGTTGAGCGTGAATTCTTTGACTTGAGCACAGACTAAAAGCTTGTTTTAGTTATGGTCAATTGTAAGGTCGTTAGCTGGAAGCTTGTTCTAACTTAGAGCGCGGACCTGTATACTTGAACGCGGACTAAAAGCTTGTTCTAGTGATGGTCAAATGTGAGGTCGCTAGTAAGAAGCTTGTTCTAACTTAGAGCGCGGACCTGTATACTTGAGCGTGAACTAAATGTTTGTTCTAGTCATGGTTAAGTGTGTGGTCGCTAGTTAAAAGCTTGCTCTAACTTAGAGCGCGGACCTATATACTTGAGCACGGTGGATTCTGCCTTCGCTTGTGTTGAGAGGAGGATGTTATATCAGAATAAACATTCATCGAATTAACTGTTAGGTCACAAAATTATAGTCGACGCATATGAGCGTATTCTTTTTTTAGCCATGACCTAACAGTCATTATCCAAAAGATTTGAAAAGGTGTAAAATGAAAAATTGATACCTGGTTTTCACCCTTCTGCTTTTTGTTCCTGAGCTGACCTCCACAATCGGGTGGGGAGAATGCTTCCTCTCAAGGGCTGGACAAAAAAGTTAGTCCGGCCTTACTCCTGTGCCTCAGGTGCTGACACTTGGGTGTGGAGTTCAAGAGTGAGTGATTCTCTAGCCTGTTGATTCTGGGGTGATTGTGCGAACCTCTGTCAATGTGGTTGTTTCTTCTACGTAATTGGGGTTGCATTCCCTTGATGCCCGCTGGTCGCCACACACTATAATCGTTCTGTAATAGGTTGGAAATTTCATGACGTAGTGGTAAATGGAGGTCGCGGCCCTGAGCTTGTACAGAATCAAGCGACCCAAAATGGCGTTGTAGTTTGAAGGCACGTCTACTATAATGAAATTGGCCATTATTCTCTTTTTGCAGGACTCGTTCCCCAGTTCAACAAGGAGTATGATCTGGCACTTTGCTTTCACGTAGTCTCCAGTAAAATTTTAGAGTCTGGTACTGTATGACACTAAGCTCTTTGGGTCTATTTTCATTTACTGGGAAGTCCTCCAATAAATGGTGTTCATAGTGTTGCCATTATCTACCAAGGTCTTGTGGATTTTAACGTCCGAGAGTGGCATAGTGATGACTAAAGCATCCCCGTGAGGGTGTAACACGCCGTAAGCAACTTTGTTGCAGAAAGAGAACGAGCTGGTTCGAGAGATGATGGTTGAGCCGTGAGCAAGTAGTAACAATTCTGGGCTTCTCTTATGAGATCTCGCCTCTGTCTCTTGGAACCCTCCATGCCATTGTTTCTGCCGATAAGTATGCGGATTTCGGCTAGAGGTTGGTTTTGTGGGAGTAGGGTGTTGAGGTCTGCATGGGGACGAGCTTGTCAGTTCTGCCTTTGGTGATTGGCCACGTATTCGCTTAGGTATTCCTATTCGATTAGCTTCTTGATCTCTTGTTTGAGATGCCTACATTTGTCCGTATTGTGACCCACACTTTGATGATACTTAAGTAACTGGACTGGTCGGCGTCCTTTAGCGACTTTCTCAGGGGCCTTGCTTGGGGTAAAATTGGATCATTTTGCAAGATGTTGAAGATGTGTTCAACTGAGGCATTGAGCTTAGTGAAAGGCTTGAACAAGCCGGATGATTTCTAGCCACGTTGCGGGTCCTTTTTTGCCTCATGGTCCTTCCTTTCATCCTTTAGGGTTTTCTCTGCCCGCGAAGCTCTTTCAATGGCTGCCTCAACGCTGATGTACATCTCAGCCCGTCTTAGAAGCTCCTTGTAGGTGCTCGGAGGATCTTCATGCATAGCCCACTTGAAGCGGGTATCTTTATAGAGGCTCGACTTGGCTGCGATCAGAAGCGATTCGTCCACCACCTTTTCCATGGTCATGACTTGTTTATTGAAGCGATCCAAATAGCCTTTAAGTGGTTTCGATTTCTCTTGCTTGATCATCCCCAACATCTCTTTGGGGGTGGCCCTGGCCTTGGATCCCATGAATTGGGACGCGAACTCGAAAGAAAGCTGTTCCCAACTATGTATGGACCCCGGGGCTAGGTTACCGTACCTAGTCTGAGCATTTTCTTCCAAAGAAAGTGCAAAGGCTTTACACATGATGGCTCCTATGGCGTTCTGCAGCTCCATCCAGGACACACATCGGTGGAGGTTCGCAATTGGGTCTAACTCTCTGCAATAGGTTCCTATTTGAGAAAGCTTCATTTTAGACGGCATGACAGCTTCATAGATGAATGGGCCGAAAGGGGATGGCCTTCCCCATAGGTCGTCCGCTACTTTCCCTTTTGACTATTTCTGCTCGAGGTCGTTCAATCACTTCCTCAGCTCGTCCAGCTCGTAGATCTACTGAGGGGCTGGTGGTTGGCCTGACAGTGTCTCTGGATGGAAGCCGGAAGCATGACTGTCAGGATTCACCGGCGTAGGACTTCTTCTCCTTTGTCTTCATTCGCTTGGTCACATGGGTTCTGGTTACCTTGGACGTCTGGGCCTTTGCAGAGGGCACGGTCCAAGCCTGGTAAACATGCTGCTCCCAGCTGTATTTCTTATAGGAGGTGGTGCGGCTCTCCCGTTGGGGGCTAGTTGACTGGAGTTTTGGGTTAGGGTGAAACTTAGCCTTCTTCTGACATGTTCCGTTTGAGGGTTAGCCATCGTTAGAGACCTTGCGACGTTTTCAGCACGCCAAAAAGAGTTGCAACGATGGGAGGATCCTATTGAGTACTGTTGAGAATTGGGCGGGTTATGTTGTTGTAAACACCTAACATCTTCGGCGAGGGCTTCCACCTGTCGTCAAAGGGTTTCAGTCTCTATTGCAGCTGCCGGTCGTGAGAGGCCGCCACTGGTAGGGGCTCGGTTTTTTCTGAACCCGGGGGCAATCCAACATCACTAGTTTTTGTCTTTTGACTTTCGGAATGTCTTCCACTCATTTCCTTTTACCGTAGGTTAGACTTCATAGGAAGTTTGCTTTATGTAAGTTTTCTACAGATGGTGCCAATTTGTTGATGCAAATTTTAGCTTCAGACTTAACAAACGAGATTTATATTCGCACCGAACTTGTATTCAAATCGGGATGTCCAATAAATGCAAATTTAGGCAAGGAATGTTTGTAACCTTTGAAATAAATGGAAGACTATAAATGTGTAAAGATAAAAATAGTGAGGTTCGGGTGTCCAACCCTTTCTCACTTATGCATACCCTATTTATTATAGTGTACATTTACTTATTTGTATAAAGATTATGATTACATGTATCTAACGCTAGACCCACAAAGATGACATAAATGTCAAATTGGCTGGGATTAATCATTTACCTTCTTGACTAATGGTTGCTTAAGCCATGCATAGAGCATGTGACCATCGTTTCGCATTTAATGCTGGTGTCACATCAGCCATAGGTGATAAGATTTTCCACGTGGGTTCCCATGATGCTGCCTAGCCTGCTGTCCCGCTAGGTCGTGGCGCTACGTCGGGTCGCCCCCGGGGTGCCCAGACACCCTGGACTGTAGGAGCGCTTGGAGAGGTTGTCCGCCTCCTGGTCGCTTAATCAGGCCTCCATGTTCTCAGGTCATTAGGTTATTAGGCCGTTGGGGTTAGTTAAGGCGCTTGAAGTCTGTTTCCAAGACCCGATACCTGTTGACCTCCGTTGACCTTCAACCCTCGTTGATTTTTGTGGCTTGGTGGGTACAGTCATCATTCAAAAGATAACTCATCCTGTTTACTAAGATGGATATATATATATATATATATATATATTTTTTTAGTTTCATATGTTTTAATTTTTTTCTCTTGAGTTTTCCAATATATGCAATTGTAAGTGATACTTAGCATTTTTTATGTAGAAGTTTCAATGATAATAGAGCAGTCAATGGCATATGTAACCACAGGTCGGCATGGATCAGCCTTTTTTTCTTTTTTTTTTTAAATTTACATAGAAAAAATTTTAAAAATTTATATTTGGGCCTATTAAATTTGTAATTTTTTGTGTTACAGTCCGCGTAAATTAAATTTCTGAGTCCTCTATTGGGTGCAATGTTTTAAAATGCTGAACAAAGAGTGCTCAAATACTTATTGGAGAGGGGTGGGTCAGGGTTCAAGATACACGTGTTCATAAAATAAATGAGATATCAATCTTCAACGACAAATATGATGTCTTCCCAATCAGTGCCCAATCTATCAGAGTGAGAATAAATAAAACTACTACAAGTCACAGCTTGTTTATAATTTCTAATTTCATACTTTAAACAACGGCTCCATGAATGAAATTTTTTTCGAGTTCCAACTTGAGTCCAAATTAACGCTACTACAAATGGCTAATCACATTCACATTCAGTTACATTGATTAAGTCAGAAGAAAAACAAATTCTGGCGTACACACCTCTGCGGCTCTGTGTTAAAAATAGCACACATTATTGAACTTCCAAATTCTGATTTTGTATATTAGTTGCTGAGTTTGCTATGTGAATCTATTAATTGACGTTGATGATGATTGATATTTTCCACTAATGGTACAAAAGAATTTTCGAATGAATTTAGTTTGTCTTTTTAATATTTTTGAACTTCATATGTAAAAAAGTTTATTGGTATTGTTAAATCAATTGATTGTATGTTTATGTTTTTATATTTTCAACAAATCTATAAATGTTTTTCATTTACTGTTCAACTTTCTTTTTGATATATTTTTTTAATATTGTTCTTCCCGTGCATCGCTTGAGCGTTAAACTAGTAATCTTAATGATCTCATGTTATATGTCTCGGCCGGGGCCACCCATTTCTATTTTTCATCTACATTACATGACACAAAATTGATTATTTTTGCGGAGATCAAAGGTGATAGTTCAAGTGGTAAACAGCAGTCTTTATCAAGACAAGATTCTAGGTTCGAGTCTACACTTTCCTCCCTAAAGATCCTCCAATTGTATAAAAAAAGGTCATTTTTACGGAAATGAGTAATGGTTAAAAAGCAGTGCATCCACGATCGCCTTGTAGTTAGATGGTAAAAACTAAAAATATAGAGTGGGAGTTGGGCAGGTATTGGAGAAGTCATTTTAATTTCTAGATTTGTGTTGATAGATAATCGAGGAGTTGGAGCTAATTAATCAATGAATTAATGTGGTGTGTGACCGACAACCACGTTCGCGTGTCCACGATGAACGTATTTAATTTATGTGGTTCTATACAATTAGGAGAGGTGAACCCAAAACAAACCCGGTGTCAAGTTGGTTTCTTTCAGATTAAATGATTTTTTGTCTGTTTCCCAATTTTTTTAGGGTGCTTTTTGAATTTTTCCCATTCCTAAATCCAACCAAACCGATACGGTTTTTGGGTTCGGTCAGGTTGAAATCAGGGCCAGCCCTGACCCTGGGTTGCTTCAGTAGGCCTCATCTGAAAACGTTAAAAGGTTAAAAATTGAGGTTTGTCCGAATATATATTTAAATAATATAATAAAAGTAATTTATATGCATAATAAATTCAAGTTATTTGTTAGTCTACTGGTAAAGTTATAAAATTTAAATTCTACCTCTACTAAAGATCAAATGTTCGAATGCTCTTACCAACACATTAGATTTATTTGTTTTTTCAAACTACCAATCTAAACTTTTAGTATTTTTATTTAATAATAATATATACTAATTTCATTTGGAATTTTAAAATTTATTAATTTTCAAATAACGAATGCTAATTTTGCATAACAATTTTATATTTTACATATGAAAAGGGGCACGTTAGTACTTTAGCTATGAAATCTTCGAATACATTCTTGATAAAAAAAAATCCTTTGAATATTTTTTAAAATGTTTATCTATTCTTTTCAAAATTTTAAGTATAAAGAGTAATAGTTCAAAGTTTAAATTGTTAAAACCATATATTATTTAGCCTAGAATTACTAAGAAGACCCCGTTTAAAATTTAATTTAGGACCCCTAAAATCTCACGACCAGCCCCTACCGGAAATGTGGACAGCTCTATATACAAGGGATCAGGTGGACTATCAAAGCATGCAAGTGGATTATCAAATTATCAAGAATGCAAAGTAATTCAAAGTATCAAGAACACGTTCTATCATCATACATAGTTGATTAGCAAAGACAAATTATAATTATAAGAGCATCTCTAATGATTAGTCTACTTTGAAAAAATTAGTGTGTCATATCAAACTTAGGCATTTTTTACCCAAAAAAAAAAAAAAAAAAATTCTCCTATTGTATTGATTTATCATCATGTGAAGTTGAGTTGGCAAAAATAAAAATAATTTCTGTCAAGTAGAATGTCTAGTTCTAGACAACCTTTTAGATTTGTTGACTGTGCATTTTAATAATATTGCATTATGTCGTAGCATTTCGTTAGATAGTTGTTAACAGAGAACTGTGATATCCTTCTGTGTGTGAAAATCCTTTTTCCCTGCAGTGATAGACGGTACATTAATACCGTCTATCACTGCCCTGCAACACACCATTATGGACATGTGATATCACATGTCTATCACTGCCCTACAACTGTGATATTACATGTTATGGCGTCTAAAGGATTTTGTGTCAACACACCATTGGGTGTGTTGGGTGATGGGCCCTGCAACACACCCAATGGTATGTTGCCACATAATCCTTTGGACATCATAAATGTTGTCAAAGGATACCATAGAAAAACCAGTGATAGATCTGACCTAGAAGACATAAAAGTGAAAATTCCCCAGCAAAGTGAACAAAAAATCTTTTGTCGTTTGATAGACACATGATATCAATTAAAAGGCAGATGCGGCTCACTGGCTTATGCTCAAAAATTTTGAAAATGCATTTCGAATATCAATAAATATCTTATACTCAATACTTGGAATATTATATAAGTTCTCACGTTCTAGACAGAAGGTCTTAGGTTCGAACACACCAGTCTCTCTCCTCTCCTGTTTCCTCCTTGTATCAAAAAAATAGTGCTGTAGTGGTTATAAAGATGGTTGTGTTTCAGGTAGGATGTTCTAAATTCGAACCATGCTTATCCTTCCTCGAATTTCCTTCGCCATGCATTTAAAAAAAAAAAATTATGTATTTCTAATTTTATCAAGCTTTGAAGCAACTCTACTTATTTAAGTAATTTTTACTTTAGTTAACTTTCACATGCTCACGAAAATTTGCAAATTGTAACCAAGACCCAAGTGGTTTAATAGGATCTACGTAGGTTTCCCATACCTTTTACCGGGTTCAATTCCCCTTTCTTAAAATCCCCTCTAATAGTATTAAAAGAAAAATAAAAAAGAAATTGCAAATTGTAAATTTAGACTCTTAGTCATCCTGCGACTTAATTAGCCAACACAAGAGATACCACTTGGATTTGGAAATCTCATTAAAATTTCTAGATATCTTACCGAAGATCGATCTATTCAAATCTATAAATACTTCATTTACCAATTAATATTTCATCAATTGAAACAACCAATTGGAACTCATGGCAAACAAATTCTCTGTGTTACTTTTCCTTACCCTTGCACTGTTTTCCTGTCAAGTTTTTGGTTTAGGCACTCAAGAAAATGTAGCCGCTAATGATAATTGTCACGCCCCCGCTAACTTTACAATATTTTTTGAATATCTTATGGTAATTTACAAATTCTATAGCGGAAGCTTTTATTCAAATAACGGGGACGGGACATGCGAAACAATCCAATTTATCTTATCTTATAGAGTTTAATTGACAAAGATAATTACATAAGTTAACAAATCGTCAATCTTTTAAAGAAACATTAAAGCTAGGTTTTTCAAGCAAATATATAGAACACAAGAAGCTGTACTGATAGATATATTTCATTGATTACCAAGGTGTGTCAAATCATTAGAAAACTTTTACAATAAAAAGTAGAATTCAAATAAATATAAAGATTATATCTCTCTATTGTCTAATATATTATAAGATGTAAAACATATATATTGTAGAGGTGTGCGTAAAAGTATTAAATTCGTGATAGCTTCAAGGACAGGTTTACACCACATGCACAACTCTACTCCCATTCGAGAGCACGATCCAACTCCCAGCTTGCCCTGCTTTTCAATTATTATAACTCCAATTATCTACAAAAATTGTAATAAAGGGGGAGTGAGTACAACGTACTCAATGAATAACACAATCATTTGATTCACCTTTCTTTTATAAAACTCATTTCCAAGAAAAACCATTACATGTACAAAACTTTTCAACGCACAAAAGGGCTCTATCAATAGTTAAACTACTACCCGTGGTACGCGTTAGATTCATATCAATTCAATTAAGTGGATCCACAATGAACCCCGGTAGACCCATACCGAGATTCCAATTCAAAGCAAACACCACACTAATCTTTCCTATTCCGAGATCATTGAATAGGTCATAGTGTAGGAAACAATTCAGAATGGCCAATAACACATAACAAGGCCATAAAATCACAAAGCAATTCAAAACAGGTAGAGCATTAACTAGCGATACAAATGCAATAAACTAATCTTTCTTTCAATAATAATGCATCCAAATCCATGTTTGTCTCATTAAAATCATCAATCAAATACACACTTATCTTATCAAAACTTTATACATGTAGAAAATGAATCAAAGTATTAGGTTACCCACCTCAAATATTCTTCGAGTAATCCACGTGAAGAAGTATCCTTAAAGCCTTGATATTCCTCAATTAAAACTATTTTTCAAGCTATAATCCTTCTATATATGGTAAGAGACTTTTTTCAAAGGACAAATAGGTATTTTGGTGGGTTTCTATTGGTTTTCTCATTCCTTTGGCCATGTTGGACGAATTTTGAGGTTGAGAGAGAAAATGGAATTGTTTGGGTTTGGAAGCCTTGAAACCTTAGCCCTTTTATATAATAGTTAGGATTTAGCTAGTTTTAATAACTTTTGAGTTCCGTTAATCACATCGTGACAAGTGGCGCCAATCACATCGTGATAAGTGACGCCAATCACATCGTGACAAGTGGCGTGATGTGGCGCCGCACACTTGGCGGGAAATTGTCCAAGAAGTCCTTTCTCTTGTATTATCTCTCAATTAAGTTCACGCTCTTTAGTTCATGTCAATTAAGTCACTACACTTTAGTTTATGTCAATTATCAACCAAATTCTTTCTTTAGCGTCAATTCAATAACAATATTTTAATCTTCAAGAAATCTTTCATTTAAAACAATTTCGTTGCTTACCTTAATTTGTAGAAATTTCCGGTATGTTACAATAATTTAGCTGCTTCTTTAAGCACAAATGTGCAAGGTTTTTACAATCTTGATTGTTAGTGGTGGTTTCATTGGGTCCCAGATTTCAATGGTCATATGTTCATCTCCACTACCCCCAAGATTCATTGGCCTTTTGTACACCCACCTCTTTTGTTGGGCGGCTTCAAATTGCCATTGTGGCATCGTTAGGTTCCACCCCATGGCGTAGCTGAAGGTGCTAATTACAATGAAGCAATCAACACTGTTAATAAAGAAGGCAACAGTAAAGCTAGTCCTTGATCAATTATCATCAACCCAAGCTAATGTGCCTCTTCTACAACCGATTCTTATTGTTTCTTTTCTTTCTTTTAACAATTCTCAGCTAGTTTACTAGGGTAACTTCTTTGTTCATTTCTACTACATTATTATATATATATGTGGAAAATTTTTGTTGGACAAAAAAAGAGACAAAATGTTTGACAAAATTGACAAGTGTTATGTATAATTAGTGTTGATGTAAAATTGTTGTTGTGTGTTGAAAAATAAGATTATACCATGTGTTAATTTTATTAAACTTTTTGTATTTGTTTATGTTCAACTAGCACAACCCCATATATATTTACACATTAAAAGAGCCGGATCGAATCCTAGTATTCATATATTTCGTTTGCTACGACATCGTTTGTCGCTTGCCTCACTCAGCCGTAGTTCTTTCTTCCATTGATGCGTTCTCCCACTCTTGGTTCAATTCTCCTACTACAAAATGCCTCAAATCTCAATTCTTGGACACCGGCGAATTATTCACGTAAGTTCTATTTCCTCAATCTGTGTTTAATCGACCCAAATCATGTAGTCCATAGATTGAAGTTACGTTTGAGGTAGAATCGAAGTTTCCTTCGCTGCTGCTAGCGCTAAAGTTTCAAACTAGAGTTTCTTGTTCCCAATCAGAACTTCTAATCTTCTTTACTCTCCAGTTGCTTGTCATATTCTAGCTTCCATTCGTGCAATTGCGGATTTGACTCTGCTGCGAAATTGTGTTCATAATCTTAAGGTTTTCAGGTAATCACTCAATTAACTTTGCGATATATGTTAATTCTTCTTGCAGTCTCAATATTTTGGTTAGTTTGATTTGGTGAATTTCGTGCTGGTAGCGTTGAGATATTTTTTTTTGGGCTCCAGCTCACTATTTATTAAGTTATATTTATTCATTTTGTGAATGACCTGCATAATTCAAATTGAAATTGAACAGCTATTTTTATAGGTCACACTAATGTTAATTGAAGTTCAAGGGTTTTAAGTGCATAGATTTGTATCTTATCATTCAAGAGGCGTGTAAACATTGTTTATGGATCTTTATTAGTTGTCCTTTATTCCTTAAACTTTAGATTCTGTTTACAACTAGTATGTGAAGCTAATTTTCTTGTTGAGACACATTTTGTTAAGTTTGATTTAATTAATTTCAATTTGTTAAATTCATTCAAGTTTTTTTTTTTTTTTTTTTGTGTCTATTAGGCTGTGTTTTGTTGGCCTCCGGATAACTGTGCGTTTGAACGCTTATATTCCAATATTTTTGTGAAATTTATATATGCCAATTGAGATAGGATGTGGTTAAATGAGCAACAATGATTCTCTTTGTATTGTATGCAGAAAAATGAACTCAAGGGACTGGTTTCTTTTGGAGTTGGCTTCTTCTTTGTCGGAATTGGATTGCATATAATTGGAACGATTCTAGAATCATATGGATTGTTGTACTCTTCAATGACTTTTTGCCAACAGTTGCTGATTTTTCTATAGGGCATTCCTTCTTTTGATTAGCTATTCCAACAGCTTTTTGTCATGCCGTTCATTGACCGTGATCGTGGAAAAAGAGTTCATGTATAACTTTAACCTAGGGAAGTGCAAGAAGCGGCACATATCGGCTACTTTGGAAGCTTCATAATATGCTGCGGATGAATGAACTCATATAAACCATCTCCATACGGGCTTATATAATACATGTCCCTTTTTTAGACCTCTATTTCTTTCCCCTATTAAATACTACATAGAGATCATTTACTTCAATTGAGGAGGAAAAATAAACTTTCTACGGCTTTTCAATCATATAGTCCTTGAAATTGAAGGTGGTACGCTATATATGTTTCTCAATTGTCTCTCTCTCTCTCTCTCTCTCTCTCTGTTGGCTCCCAACATCAATCCTCTTCGTGCGGAGGTGATCTAAAGTAGGGAGAACACACGACAATGCCCTCCAAAGGAGGTTCTTGACTTTAGGTGGCACTGGTAATTCCCAAATAAATTTCCACAGCTGACTAATGGGAGGAATGCTATCTCCCTGAAGTCCATCCTAAGCCAACCGATATCCACTTCTAACTCTATATAGTCCCTTGGTCTTAGGCATCCAAAATAACTTATCATTTGATCCATTCAGTCCGAAGGGCACTTGCAAGATTAAGGATTGGTCTCGAGAGTTAAATAGGCCCTCAATGATCTCCATATCCCATCCCTGAACATCAGGCAACATGAGTCGCTTTACTATAATGGTCTCTCCGTCATGAATCAAAGGAGCAGAAACATAATCATTTGCATCATCAAGAAGCCATAGATCCATCCACACCCTCACAGTTCCATGACTTCCAATCCTAAATCAAACGTCTTTCCTTAGAAGAGGTTGGCTTGCTATAATACTCCTCCAAACAAAGCTAGGATTGTAACCAATCTTAGCTTGAAGAAAATCCGTATGAGGAAAGTATCGAGCTTTAAAAATCTTTGTGACAAGAGAATTGGGTTCAACCAAAAATTTCCAGCCTTGTTTCCCTAGAAGAGCCAAGTTCATCTCATACAGCTGTTTGAAACCCATGCCCCCACGATTTTTGGGATAACAGAGCCTTTCCCATCGCATCCAAGATATCCCTTGAGCGGCTCCTTTACTTCCTCGCCACCAAAAAGCATTCATAGCCTATTCCATTTCCATGCACAGATCATTGGGGAGTAGGAACATGCTCATAGCATAGTTGGGGAGCGTGTCTGAGCTACTAATTTTAGTAAAATCTCCTTACCTACTCGTGACAGGGATTTCTCCTTCCAACCGTTCAACCTTTTCCAAACTCTATCCTTGATGAAGGATAGAATTTCTTTTTTCTTTCTACCCAGCAAAAAAGGCAAGCCAAGATAAAAGCCGTGACCACTTGCAGCTCCCACATTAAGAGAAGTACAAATAGCAGATCTACGGTCGCCGGGAACATTAGTATTGAAAGAGAGGATGGACTTTCGAAAATTAATCGATTGACTAGACTCTACCTCATATGCATGCAATACATCCTTGATAATCCCAACCTCCTATATGTTAGCTTTGAAGAAAAAGAGACTATGATCTGCGAAGAATAAGTAGAAGATTGAAGGTGCACATCTGGCCACCTTGCAACCATGAATCAGCCCCGACTCCTTCTTTCGTCTTAACATATATGAGAGATCCTCGGCACACAGAATAAAAAGATAGGGCAACAGCAGGCAACCCTGTTGAACCCTCTTCTCAAGAATAATAGGCCCCATTTCATAGCCTTTGTGCAATATAAAATATTTAACTATTGAGATGCACATAAGAATAAAATCGATCCATCTCCTTGGGAATGCTATATGGACCATAATCGCTTCAAGAAAACCTATTCAAGCCTATCCTAAGTGTAACATTCCGCGAAAATTTAACCCCCAATCAAGCTATGTAGATATTAAATTTGACGATGACGGAATAATTCCTTCAATTGTGTCTCAAATTTAAAAGATTATTACTCAATTGACGCTAATGAAAGAATTTGATTCCTAATTGATATAAACCAAGTACGGTGACTTAGTTGAAATATAATACAAAATGTAAGAATTTCTCGCATAATAAACATGTGAACCAATTTATCTATATCGCCGTAATATGTGTATGGCGCACCTGTCACGGCGTGATTTGCGGAATTCAAAAATTTATTAAAAACGACTAAATCCAAACTATTATATTAAGGTATGGGGGTTCTCAAGGTTTCCAAACCCCCCCCAAACCATCTTCCCTCTCTCCCATACCAACCAAATTCGTCCAAAAATGGCCATGGTGGAAAAACAACCCTAAAACCTATCAAATATCTAGTTTCTCACTTGAAAAGAGTTCCTTGCCATATATAGAAGGTTTATAGCTTGAAACATAGTTTTAACTGAGGAATATTAAGACTTTAATAGCACTTTCCATTTGAGATTATTTGAGAAATATTTGAGATGAGTAACGTGTGCCTTGACTTCCCATATTCGAAGCTTATATCTTCTATAATTCTCTTTGTTATTCAATATTTGATTGTGCGTAATTGCTCCTCATGCCCCTATTGCTTTGCTTTGATGTTTGATTATTGATAGTGCACTATTATTTTGGATAAACTATTGTTTCTTGTTGCGAGGCATCACTAGTAGTGCCATTTGCCCGTTTACTTTGCTTTGTGATATTATGGCTTTACTGTGTGGTCTTGGCTATTTTGAATTGTTATTGAATCTTTGTATTGCGCTTATAGGTAGAGACTAAGCTAGTGGTGGCCCAACTTGTGCTTATAATTGACTTCCTTATGGTATTATGGGCTCTTTTCATTCCCTCTTTGTGGCCAAATCGTCCAAAGGAGATACATGTATGTGATCAAGACTTCGGTGCGTGGTCGAGGTTTCGTTGTCGGTGGCCGCAATATACTTAATTATTAGAGTGTGCAGTGAAAGCGCCTCAATACTTTTAAATGTTATTTGTAAAGTCTCACCCTTGATTTTGAATTGAGATAATGCTTCTGCTACTGGTATTTCGAGATAATATGGTGACGAAATTAGGGGCGTGACAATCAGCCTTGCTAATATCAATCTTAAGGGCAACATACCCCTCCTTGCCTTGGGTTTTCCACTTAAGATACTACATAGACTCAAAAGCTATCACGATATTATCAGTGATAAGACGACCAAGAACAAAAGTACACTGGGTTTCAGACGCAATCAATGGTAAAATATTCTTCAACCGTTTAGCAAGTACTTTAGCAATAACTTTATTTGAGACACTACAAAGGGAGATAGGAGGAAGTTCGCTTATAGATTCAGGTCTTTGCTTTTTAGGGATAAGAACAATGGCCGTTACATTCAAATCATTCGGAATACAACAATTATTCAATGCATGCAAGCAAGTAGATGTAACATCAGGACCAACAGTACTCCAAAATTGTTTGAAAGATTTTAGGATTCATACCATCAAGGCTGGGTGACTTATTCGGATGCATTTGGAAAAGAGTAGACCGCACTTTCTCAGCCGAGAAAGAGGCTAGTAGCAGGTCATTTTGCTCCACTATAATGCGGGCTTCCATGTGTTGTGAGATAAAGTTTGGTGTGTCTTGGTTTCGGCCAGAAGAGAATAGACCATGAAAGTAACTCAATATATAATCATGAGGCTTAGTGTCAGAGGAGATCCAACTGCCATGAGCATCCTTAAGCCGAGAAAACCCATTGTACTTTCTCTTAACATATGCTATTGCATGAAAAAACTTTGATTTTGTATCCCCCTCGCGAAGCCAGAATTGTTTTGCCCATTGCTTCCAAAAACACCTCTTGCATCCGCAAAGTATCATAATACTCCTGCCTAGCCCGCTCGAATGTACCGACAGAAGCTGCATCACAGCGAGTCTGGACTACGGCCATAATATCTTTACACTGCTTAATTTTCCTTTTGAAGTCCAAGTTCAAAATAGAACTCCAATTCTGAATATCCTTCCCACAAGCCGTGAGTCTCCGATGCAAATCCTGAAAATGATGTCTCTCTGAACAATCATGAACAACCTCTTTACAATCTGATTCACCCAGCCAAACATTTTCAAACTGAAACTTCCTCCGTCATGTGGTAAAAGATTGGGGCTGTGGCTGCAAAAAAATCTTAGAGTGGTCCGAAGTGAAAAGCCCCACGTTTCGAACATGAGCTTCATCAAACAAAGAGGACCATGATGGGGAAACAACCACTCTATCAAGATACTGTTCAATCTAGCTATCAGTCCCTTAGCCCCTGAACTAAGTAAAATGATTGCCTAACACACCCAGATCATACAAATCACAAGCAAGCAATGCCTCTCGAAAGCCATTAATTCAACGATTAGGGTGACTAAGCGATCTCAAATTTTTCATCATGAGCTAGAATATCATTAAAGTCCCTCATACAAACTGAAGGTAGACAAGATGCATGTGATAAAGATCTTAGCAGATTCCAACTCTTATGTCTACAGTTACAATCCAAAATGCCATAATAACCAGTTAAATGCCATTTAGGCTGATTTGTAATAATAAAATAAGGATTATTATCACGTACAAGGTCCACAAGGGCCTGAACTGCTCGTGGATTGCTAAGTCCATGGCAGTTCCTACTCAAGACACTCATGGATTTCAGGAGGCCTGGATAACAGGTCCTATCGCTTGTCCTTTTTTTGAATCAGAAATTATATCATTAGTAGTGTCGCACTCAAGCATCCCAAGAGAAGTCTCCACTAAGTCTCCCTCCACTTGACGCCGTTTAGGGTCCACCAAGACCACTCCATCAGGACTGCCTTCCATCCCAGCCATTCTCTTACTTTTAGCCAAGTCAACAGCAACAGCCATCGCCTGATTTGGAGCCCCCACTTTGGTTGTATTCCCCAGATTCGCAGAGGGTTCATCCGAGTCAGTCACCATATCATCCTCATCCTACTACATGCTAGAGTTTCCAAAACCAGTGTCTTCCCCCCTCAACCACTGTTCACCAATATTGAATTGCTACCGGCGGGTTTGTATACGCAACCAAAGCGCATAAGGACGAATGACATCCCCATCCGGTTTCTCAAACACCTTACCACAGAATTTTTCTGAATGCCCGAGTTTACCTCATATAAAGCAAAAGGTTGGGAGTCGTTCATATTTGAAATTCACCCATATCCAATCCCCTCCGGCCCCTTTTCAGTTTCATTTTCCTCTTGAGTGCGATACGGACGTCCATCAAAACCTGAACTAGAATATAGTTCTTCCATTCCTTAGCAAAGTTTTTATCATCCAACGCCATGAAACCGCCGAAGTAATCTCTGATACTTCTAGCAACACGTTCAGACATGAACCCGATCGAGAGATCATATCAAAAAGCCACATGATTAAGTTCCACGCTAGACAAATTATCATCAGCCTCCAACTGCCGAAGAATGAGGACGTGCTGATCAAAGGTGCATGGGCCACCGTCGAGCACCTGATTCATATCCAATTTGTGAAAAAACTGGAACATAAACAATGAGGTCGTGACCTCCTTGATACAAACCCCTTTTAGCGGACGCCAAATTGACGCCAAGGTGTTTCTCATAGCCACCATGTTGATGGATCTATCAGTAAGAAATCTCCCCTACCAAGCAGAAACGCAAATCCTCACTCATCACCGTAACTTCCTCATCGTCGCCAAAGTCTAAGCCGCCTTCCTCCTCCTCCAAGGTCAGGTTGGCGCAAGCATCTTCCAGCGACATGATGATTACGAGATGGAAAAAGCTTAAAGGATTGGGAAAAAAAGTAAACCCTAGCCGACTTACAAGAAAGCAAGATAAACCCTAACTTACTAGAAAGCAAGACACCGTTAAGATTGAACTTTTATACAAATAGTAATATATAAGAGAATACTAGTTCTTTAGAAACATTTTTTTTCTAAAGTTTAGTGATGATCATCTGTCATCTAATTCTAATGGTATCACAATTTCCGTTTGGTTAGATTTATAAAATCAATTATAAAGGGAATTTATAATGAGTGAAAATAAGTGTTGAAGATTTAATTAAAATTTTAAATGTGTAGTGATTATTAAATAGTTATCAAATTAATAGTTAAATCGTGATAGGTAAATTTATAAATTATAAAAATAAAATGTGCCAGCAAGCCCTTAAGTAAATTTTAATGCACTGTAATTTTCGTCTTCTTGTTCTTCTGCCTATATTGATGAACACGTGTAATGTTGTGTATAAAAGTTTGTGAAACTACTTAACTGCTAAAGTAATAATTTTGTTCATCACCAGACACACGTGGTGAGGTGTGATTGCACAACCAAGCAGGGCTTGTCCTGCAGGTGAATGGAGGTAACCTTTTTGAATTGCGAAAACTTAGTATCAAAAGTTCCAAAACCACTAAAATTCGCTAAATTAACCATCCAAGAATCTCTCCAAATTGTCAACACTACTCAAGGGGATCCGAATCCAACTAAAGGTAGTTTGATTTCAGTTTGCATGCGCAAATATACAAACTGAAATTTACTTTAATTTAGTGTACGCTTAAAAATTGTTTACAGGTTCCATCAAAAGAGGAACATTTAAGCACTAAAAGCAAACAAAGGGTGCGAACTAATAGAACACATAAGGCAACGGTTAGGATTTCGAATATTTTTCAAATATATAATAATACATCTTTTCAACGTGAAGTCATGACCTTCATGAAGTTTTGATATAATATAATAAATATGGATTGTTTTCAATATATTGTTGAAAACTCATCAAAATATATCACAGAGAATATGGCCGCGTATGGCGGGAGATTAAGACTAATTTAATTTGCTTGATTTTGATCTTGTAAAGGCTTGATAATTTTTGCATGCCATAAGCAATTCCAACATAGAGAGACGGGCAATAATAGCTCGAGGACAGTACTTGAAAATGGGATTCCATTCCTTCTGTGATTTATTTTGATCTCCATTTTGTAGCGACCTGAAAAAGTAAATAAAAAAATTTTAATTTCTTTTAAGTTATTTGCTATAATCTCACTTAAATTTAAACACGATTTTAGCTGCGTACTCGTCTAGTTTAAATACTAAATATAAAGTCCAATTTAATTCTAGTCGAATTCAATTTATTTATTGTGGAAGTTAGCCAATAGACACCCATTGATCATCCTAATTAGAAAAATACTTATTTTAATTTTTTAATTGGCAAATTACAAATATTGAGTTATTTATTTGGAAGAATACAGTCAGCGTAACAAATTACAATTGAGTGTGTAATAAATATTTTTGTAGTTTGTTTCTAACAACTACTTTTAAGACTAAAATAGTTACAATTGAGAAAAATATTTCAATTTATTATAAATGTTACAACTTACACGTAAAAATCCCTATATTTATTTTATTTATTTTTTTAGTCAAAGGCCAATCTTAATAATTTCTGCTGGGTCCAAACTAGTTTATTTTCATAACCCAATAACTTAAATTTTTTAAGTTACCTAAACCTTCACTGTCGTTCTTGCAACAATTTTTTGGGCCCAATTTTCTGGGCCCAATTTTGTCAGCCCATTTAGCTCTCCTTCTTCACCATTACCTGCAGGTCAGCCCCTCCATCACCATGCCTGAAAGTTTGCCAAGTGCGTCTTCTTTCTGCTTTTCTCAGCATCTAATCCCATCAATCACTCATTAAATCCATTTGCGTTCATAATTTCCCAAATTTTTGTCCCTAGGATCTCTCCAATTACCTCCTCAACACCTCACATAAATAGTATAAATTCTTCAGTATGTTGTCAAAAGTAATCTAAAGTTAAAAATGAAAAGGAAAAGGAAAGAAGAGTCCTTAGAGGAAAAGGAGATCGGAAGAGCGTAAAAAGAATTGTCTTGTCTTATCTTCTAAGTCAACGAAGCCTATAAATAGAGGCATTTCCTTCTTCTTTTAAGTACAAAAATGACTTGAGTCTTTGAGAGAAAAAATGGTGAGTTTAGAATCTTGTGGGTTTTTTTATAATTTTTTGAGGTTTGTTCAAAGAGTAGAAAATTAGATGCGGTAAAGTTTGGGTATTTTTCTTGTAATACTTGGAGGTTGTGATTCGGTGAGTGAAATTTTATATAGTTGTAGCGACTTGAATTATATAGTAAAAAGTTTTGACAGTCCGTTATATTTGTTTTTGTCTTTTATTTTTCTTGTCTCATTAAATTCCTTAGACAACGGTTCTGTGAATTTAATTGGGGAATTTGCATTAATTCTCAACAGAAAGCCTTTCAACAAGTTTCTCTTCACCACAATAAGCTAGCAAAAATCTCTTACACTCAATAAAGCTCTATTCTTCTCAAGCTTCTACTTCAATTTCTGCTCCTGCTTGAGTTCTTCTGCTCAGTAAGTTTCTTGACTCTCATCCCCGTGATAAACGCACACCCACAAAATCACACACGCATTTATAGAAATAAGCCTTTACCCACATCACATGCCGAAAAACCATGAAAATTTCTAATTAGACAAAAAGAGAGACAAAAAAATTGACAAAATTGACATGTAAACTAAGTGATAAGTATTGATGGAAAATTAATGTGATGTGATGTGTTGAAAAAAAGTTATACTATGTGTTAATTTTATTAAATTTTTCAAATATGATTTTGTTTATATAGCACAACTCAAACCATCATCTGGATTCTTCCATTTCTTTCTGTTTCTTCTTCTTCTTTTTTCTTAAGATATGATTTATGGGTTTTTCTTTTTTAACTTTGCCTTCATTTCTTTTGCTTTCTGATTCGTGAACCGAGAAGAATAGAAATCTCTTATTTTAAGAGATTCTTTATTCAAAATTTACTTCAAAGCCTTCAATCTTTCTATTATTTTTAAGGTAGTCCCAAATCTTTCTAGTTTAGTTGTTTTTAGAGAACCTATTTCAAAAACTTTCTCATATTTCAACTTTGCCCAAATTGTTTTAGAATTTCGTTCATTAGGCCGAACTGCACTTTAAAAATTTTTTCAATTTAAATCCTTGATATTAATTCTTTAATATAATTCTCACTTTATCAAACTTTCTATGACTAGACGAGGCACGGTAATTGGTCGAAAGCTAAATACACACAAGCTAACTTGAAAGGTCAACATTAAGGTAGGCTTATTATTTTAAAAAAACTTTTATTACTTCAAAGTTGTGTACTAGTTAAATGATTCTTAAATGCAATTCATGTTATGAAAATATTGATGTATCACGTGATTTAATATCTATGTCCATGGCTATATCATGCCTTAGCAATGAATTACAGCTTTTTGCCTAGTATTTATGTGGCTTACTGCCTAGAATTATGTCGGCTATCTACCTAACAATTATGTGGCTTATGCTTTAGAGACCTTATTGGTCTAGCGTTAAAATTTCGTGATTATATGTTTTGTTTTTATGATATGAATTGTTAGATATGTACTTGAGTCTACTGGGTGTTTTAATTTCACCATTATTCTAAACAATTTTTCAGATTTTAGAGGCGGTGGCGGTACATTTGGTGGTGACTATTAAATAAATGTTATTTACTTCTATAGTTAATTTTTAAAATAATATCAAGACATCATTTATTATTCTATTAATAAAGTTTCGCAAATTTAAATTCTTATTTATGTTTTTCCACAATATATTATTATAAAAACATAGTTTAGAAAATTTAGTTAACGCTCCAGGTAATTTTAGAACGCGGGCGTTACGCATTTTCTACTTGTTTATGTGTTTATTTCTAATTTGTTTTGTGTTAATAATCAATTCCTTTTATTTTATCATTTATTTTAACTCCCATCTTCTTGTATTTTTGTTTTGTATTGAGGGCTTCTGAACGTACTTTTCATCTATTAGAACAATTTTTCTAGTGATCAACCTAAATGCTATTTAACATTTTTAATTTTTTTATAGCCCGCGAGACTTTAGAAAGACTGCATTCTTCCTTGTCATTTGCTGACTTTGACGCTAACGAAAGGGAAAGATAAAATAAATAAAGATATATATCTGACGTATTTCGTTAGTTGTGAACTTAGAATTTTGATATCCTACTGTGCTTGAAAATCTTTCTCTGCAGTGACAAACTGACCCTGAATATATCTATAACTGGAAATTGCCCAGCAATGAACCAAAAATGAAAAATCTTTTGTCACTGGATAGACACTTCTTATCAGTCGAAAGGGAAATGGAGTTTAGGCTTAGAAATTCTATCAAGATGCTGAAAGTGCTTCTCCTAGTTGTACTCTTATTCTGCATGAAACCAGCTTCAAGAGGGGCAACTAATGAAGTAAGATGCATAGAAAGTGAGAGACTAGCTCTTCTCAAGTTTAAGCAAGGACTCATCGACGACAATGATGTTCTTTCATCATGGGGGAGTGAAGAAGAACAGAAGGAATGTTGCAGATGGAAGGGTATCACCTGTACTAAAACAAGTAGTCGAGTGATTGCCCTTGATCTTAGTGGCCAGTCGATGAGAGGTAATTATATCAGTCCTGCACTGCTAGAGTTACGGTATTTGAATTATTTAGACCTTAGTCACAATTCTTTCTATGGATTGCAAGTACCAGAATTCATTTGTTCCTTCACAAGACTAAGACACTTGAAACTTAAGTTGACTAGCTTCATCGGGGATGTTCCTTTTAAACTTGGGAACCTTTCCAACCTAGAAACTCTTGATCTTAATCAATATAATGAAGATTACCCATTCTGGGAATTTGGCTTGACAATCAAGGACCTTGAGTGGCTTTCTCGTCTTCATTGTTATTATATCTTGACTTGAGTGGTATTAGTATTACTGAAACCAATTGGGTGCCACAAATAACAAATCTGCCATTCCTAAGGGAGTTGCACTTGGCGAATTGCCAACTTCACAAAGCCGCACTCTTTGCTAATTCTACTTCTTTGCCCTCTATTTCTATCCTCGATCTTTCTTGGAATTCTCTGGCTTCAAGTTTCACATTCTTTTGGTTGTTTAACTACAGTGCAACTCTTACAAACATAGACCTTTCGAGCAATCAATTAGATGGTCCTATTCCTAATGAGTTGGGGGAAATTATTTTTCTCCAGCACCTCGGATTAAATGACAATATCCTACAAGGTGGGATTCCAGAATATTTTGGAAGCTTGAGATTGACCAAATTTAGTATAGCTGGTAATAACTTAAGCGGATTGCTTCCAACATTGTTTCAGAATTTATCGGGGAATGCACAAACTACACTTGAATATTTGGAATTGTCATTCAATCGGCTTTCTGGTGCTTTGCCAGATATTACCGGATTTTCATCATTGCAAAGACTGGGACTAGATAGCAATCAATTGAATGGATGGCTCCCTCAAATCCTTGGTGGCTTTCTAGTCTTGAATATTTAGTCTTGAGCCGCAATGAAATTGTAGGATCCATACCTGATCTGAGAGCATTTCCTTCTTTGATAGGAATATATATTAGTGAAAATCAACTGGAAATCCTACATGAAAGCATTTGGCAACTTTCCAAGCTTCAATACTTGTATGCATTTTCAATTTGTTCAACTTCACCATCACTGAAGCCTACTTCTCAAGTCTTGCCAGCTTAAAAGTCCTAGATCTTTCATATAGTCTTTTGGATTTGAGGTTGAGTTCTCAATGGTTCCTCCTTTCCAGTTCACAGTTTTGTACCTTAGAGAATGCTATGTGGGGCCTCATTTTCCTCAATGGATTCGAACTCAAAACGTTCTTCGTGAATTCGATATCTCCTGAAGTGGTATAAAAGATACTACTCCTAATTGGTTCTGGAATGTCTTCTATATCATACTTGAACATCTTTCATAACCAAATTGATGTTACCATTCCTGATCACATGTCCTCAAGTATGTCACTTGCTGAGGTAGACTTGAGTTACAATAACTTTTCAGGTCCAGTTTCATCATTTTTGTTTGGTTCAAAGACGTTGCAAGTCTTCAATAATAAGTTCTCAGGATCCATTTCCCATTTGTGTAGAATATCAGATGCCATGATCATCGAAATCCTTGACCTCTCTGAGAACCAATTGACCGGAGAGCTTCCTAACTGTTGGATGAAAAAAGGCAATCTGGTCGTTTTGAATCTGGCCAACAATAACTCTTTGGTTAAAATTCCACATACTATTGGCACTCTACGCAAACTTAAGACACGACAATTGCGCAACAATAATATCATGGCTGAGTTGCCTTCCTCTTTGAAAAATTGCACCAACTTGAGAATTATTGATTTGGGAGAGAACATGCTGACGGGAGAAATTCCAGCATGGATCGGAGCTCGACTAACAAATTTAATAGTTTTTAGTCTTCAAGTTAACAAGTTTTATGGAGAGCTATCACTGACAATTTGCCAGCTTACCAATATTCAGATCTTGGATGTTTCCAAGAATAACATATCAGGAAGAGTTCCGGTCTGCTTCAATAATTTTACTTGTTTAGTTCAGAAAAATAGCTCAGTTGACAGCGGTTATATATCTAGTGTTACTAGTACGACTCTAAATAGGTACTTCAACAATGTCTTGGTTTACTGGAAAGGAAAACAGACAGAGTACCGAAAATTGGGACTTTTGAAAGGTATTGATCTTTCTAGCAACAGTTTAAGTGGCACTTTTCCAGCAGAGTTTTAAGAGGTTTGATTTTCTTGAACTTATCGAGGAACCAATTGATGGGCTCATAATTTCAAATATTAACCAAATGGAGAGTTTGGAATGGCTCGACTTGTATAGAAACTATTTTTCTGGAGAGATTCCCAAAGGCCTTGCACATCTACATTATCTCAGCTTTCTTGATTTATCAAACAATAATTTGACTGCCATCATGCACTCAATTACAGAGCTTTGACCCTTCTATCTATGATGGGAATAGATTATGTGGGCGCCCACTAGCTGAATGCCCTCAAGATGATCATGATCCGTCCCTGACCAATCATAGTAAAGGAACTAGCATCAAAGAAAATGACGAGCTCATGACTCCGGGGTTCTATTTCGCTTCGGCATTTGGTTTCATTGTTGGATTTTGGGCTGTTATTGGTTCTCTGGTGCTCAAGCGTTCATAGAGACTTTTCTTTTTCAATTTGTTGAGCAACATTGGAAGTTGGATTTATTTGACAATTTTAATCAACTTGAAAAGATTTACGTGGAAATTCTGGGGATAATGGTATGTTGAAGTTTTCTAAAGTACTTTCTTTAAGGTTGTCTAGTTGATCTCTCTGAGAGGCTTCTCTATTTCAACGCTGTGAAATCAAGTTAAGGTTTCAACTCGATCGCTCAGATAACATTTCATCTGAGAGTTCAAAAACCATACTTTAATCTTCATCTCAGCGAGAATAGAAAAGCGCATATCCATTTATTGTGAGCAAATCCCAACTAGAGCTATGAAAACGATCCGACACATACACTTAGAAACAAAACTTTATTACACTGACTGAAATTCTCAGAAATTAAACATCATTTCAAGAACCATCTAAAAGAAGCTAACAACCAACACATATAGGTTACCCTAGAAGTAATATAATTTTACACTATTACTCTTCATTCTATTTCATAATAACTTCAAAGCCACTTAAAACTAGTTATATTTACAAGGCTCTTTCTCATGCTCGGCATTCCAGGAGATTGTTCATTCCCAAGTTTTCGATACGGTAAAAAGAACACAATTCAAAGCATCTGCTAGAGAGAGTTCTTCTCCTACTTTGTGGCTGCAAGAACCGGAGGCCCTTCAACCTGAAACATTAACCACATGCTCTAATCACCATAGTAATTACAAGAAAATGTATTCTAGTGTGAGATTTTCCCTTTGCAAATGAATACCGAACACAACTTTTATATCCGAATGGCCTCTTGTTAGTGATTGACATAAAATATATGCAGAATTGTCTCTGTCAACCAATGTTTCTTCTCTTTAATATTAAGAAATTAGTGCAAATTCTATGTTCATGAATGAATGAGAAATTGTTTGCGTCAATCTCCTGAGCAAAAGCCATACTGAACGAGCTAAAACTTTTGCAAATAGATTTCGCAAACGGAGTGATGCCGATTATAAACAATTACGAAAAATTCTTACCATGTATCTCGCTCCCAATGTTTCTTCCTCTGTAGCAGGAACAGCAGTGATCTTGTTTTTGGGGTTCTCATAGCATCTGAGTTCGCCAATTTCCGTGGAAAAGAAACATCCTAAAAAGCAAATTATTAAAAATGAATTCAGATTTAAGTAGATACAATTCTGCCTAACATAGTTGTTTAAGTTTATGGTACTTTCAGGAGGTTCCATACATGTACGTATATAGATACACATCCTGGGAAGTGGAACAAATTCTTTTCTTTTCCTTTATAATTTACCTTGTGGAAAAGAAGCAAGTGACTTGCCACAAGCACTCTTGAGTAAGTCAGCATCATTTGCGAATGCTACATATCCGTCAGCGGTAATTCCCCAGTAGAGAGGGACCTTGCCAATTTCGTCCTGTTGCAACAATGGAAGAGACAGATTAATTTGTCAAACAAAATCATTCGATTATTTAGAAAAAGCTTCAACGAAACCGACCATCCTTAGGTGGGATTACTCACCGCAGCAACAAATAAAGTAGAAGTCGACTTATCAAAAACTATGAATGCGAATTTTCCCTCGAGGTGACCAACAACATGATTTGGAGGATATGGTGCTCTATCACGTAGTGCCTTGTATGCTTCGAGTACTAGAAGCACCTCGTCCGCAGACTTAGCAAGGCCATATTGTTGTTTGAGACTCCCCAAGTTATCCAATGCTCCTTCAAACAAGCAAAATATTTCATCCTTGACTGCAAACGATCTGCCCAATTTATCACCAAGTCAATTACCATCTTAAGACAAAGAATTGGGCTTCTTCTCTAGCTACTTGGCTTTTAAGAAACTTCGAAATAGCAAAGGAACTTGGTAGCAAACCTTAATATCACTTCACAACTATTATAATTACTGCAAAATGGGGAATTTCGGGGAGAGTGAACTGAATCCTAGATCTAGAGTGTGGGAAACCCATTTTGATGCCACTAGACTACTTGAGTCTTGGCATTGCATTAAACAATTTAATTGATCAATGTTTATAGGTTTTGGTTACACTTCAATTTTGTTTTCAGGGCTAAATGCACCAAGGTTACCTAACTTTGAACGGATTTACATCTACGCCCATCAAGTTAAATTTTTGATAAAAATTTCATTGCTTTCTCCAATGCATTTAAAACAAGTACACTGTCAAAAAATAATTTATTTATTCATTTCTGTCAAGCGTCCTTTAGTCTATATCGCCAATTGCACAATCGGAGGAAAAACCTAAGAGTGTTTGGCATGCATTATAAATGAGTTGTATTATAATACATTTTGAATTTTAAATTTTTGAGACGCGTGGTGAATTCTACAATTGACACCTGACACACTCATCATATCAAATAACAACTTCTCAAAATTTAACCAATTAAATTAAGCCACATGTCTTAAAAATTTAAATTTCAAAATATATTATAAACCAATCTAATCGTAAACGATATCAAACGGACCCTAAATTTTAAAATAAATGGAAATTGAATGATTTGATTGTACATAATTAAAGATTAGTGATATTTTGATGCAAAATTAAGTTACTTGATTGTACCAGAATAAAGCCTAGCAACTTAATTTCAAAGCAAACTTGAGTGATAAAACTCAAAATTGTATCCGTTCAAAATAAGTGACTTAGCTGCAAATCCACTCAGCATTTGATGACCTGAAGTGCAATTTACCCATTACCACCCCTGATCTAATTAAGAAAAAGAAAAATACCCTTTAAACCTGTAAACCTGTAATTACCGTGGTCATACTTTGCATAAGAATCAAGACATTCTAGAGTTCCTCATTTATTCAGATTCTTACACGTGTCACCTATAGAAAACTCTGACCCGTAAAATCCCAAATCCGGATATCTGGATCTCCATCCTCCTAGTTCAATAGTCAACCCACAACTAAACACTAACATATGATATCAAAATCATTCTTATTCATAATTCAATGAATCTTCTCACCCTTTCAATCGAAATTATGTTTCATTCTTTAACTGTTAGAATTATTTTTCCCGTTATGGCAACTCAGGTTGCTTGTGGCTGTTTAAAAACACGGTAAATGGCTTGTATCGATACACTCACACGTTGAAACAACTCCTAAAACTGACATAAAATTACGGTTCAACGAAATGCAGCCATTCCTACTTAGAATTCATTTGAGATTGCTCTTCCAAAAATATTTCGAGATTCAAAAGTCGATTTTGAAGCTACGCGTCTTTACAACGCCAGTTAAGCAAGTCTAGACGACAAATAATAAAACAGTAAATAAAATAAGCTGACGTAATAAATAGATGAATAAACAGTCCAATTAATTCTACTTATATTATCTATAATTCAAGTGTTCATCACTAAGTGTTACGCGTAGCATTAATTTTTTTCCTTTAATGCGTTTTGCCTCTTAATTATTCTTGAAATTAGTATAAAGGGTAGCCAAACATGCTCTTTTGTCAAAGTACCTCAACTGTAAACCCGACTGGTTATGATGAGTGTAGGCGAGCTGAGCATGATCGCCGATCTGAACCGACACGGCGGAAGGATTGGTCTCCAGGAAACGGCCCACTAGCTTCGCTGCCGTAGCCTTGGGTGATGGCGTCCTGCTCCCCGCCGCCACCAACTCCTCCGGCGGAGACATGATTGAGCTGCTAAACACTCCCAACATTTTCTCCCACGCACTTCACTTCTCACAGATCTTTTTTCTCTTTCTTTTCCTTTTTTTTTTTTCCCTCTCTTTGTCTCTCTAGAAAGGGGAATGGAATGAAAGGTTCGCCGGAGGGGGGGAGTAGATTTTAAAGGAAGATGGACGGGGGTATTATAGTAATATCAGTCCTGCCTGACGATGAGTTCGGTGTGTCGGATAGCGTTTGGTGGGTCCCATCCAGGTATGGTGGGATCGGAAAAATTTCAAGCACTGAAGTTAGCAGCGCGGGAGACGATAAAGGAATACAGAAGATAAATTTTTTTTAGAAAGAGAATATATACTTGATATTAATGGGTTATCTTACGTTGACGTTACTTAAAAGATACATATGAAATTTTTCATCAAATAAAAGTTCATACCATTAGAAGTTTATGGAATGATAAAACTGGTACTAAACAGTGTAGACTAGCTAGCTTGGCCCCCGTGCAAGGATCACTTGCAAATTGAGAAATCGTATGGATTTCAAAAAGTTGAGGAAAGCATAAAACTTGCATGGTGATGGATAAATGAGATATAAGACATGCATTGTTTTCGTGCAATGGGTTGGAGATGCTTTTATATCATTAGAATTTTGATTTCACATATAATTAGTTATATACTCAACTTCAATTGCTGGGAATTTGATTATTACACTTCAAAATTAATAATTAAGTCAATACATTTCTATGGCTTTTGATTAATTAACAGAAACTAAAGATATATAATAATGGTATAGTGGATAATGTGTTATTTCACATTAATATGCTGTCATGATAATTGAAATTAAAACCCAATTAAAATTATTAATCAAAGATAGATGTTAATTTTATTATTATTTTTTTGAATCATCAATTTATTTCTCCATTTTTCCAATAAGATGCTCCCCTCTATGTTATTGAAGTTTCTTTTTCTTTTTCTTTCCTTTTCTTTCTTTCTCTTTTTTTCCCCTTAAACTTTTCCCTTGACCTATAATTCAGCGACGACATAACAATGTTATGTTAATAGAATGACTTTGTGGCAGTTAAATAAAAGTTCATTGACCTAATTAATTTTTTGGTGATTGAATTTTTAAGTGAGCTAGTTAAATGAAGATTGAGTAATTTAATTATTACTAACAATTAAAATATGATGATATAAGCGAAGAAAATGAAAGTAATTTTCGGTATATAATTTGTGCTTAAAGAAGAGTTCGCAAATAATCATTCCAATATACACGCTATCAAGTAATTATATGATGCGAAAACAACATTACAACTCAAATTATGTACTCTTTATTGTTAAAGGATAAATCTCATATTCATTAAATATAAAAACATAAACCAATATATAAGCGCTTCAGCTACTCTTCTTAATAAAGTTGACCTTTTTAAGGTGGAACCCCAAGTCTTAATACATATATCATGTGTGCATCTTGTTCTGTTTAGTCATCATGCAATAATAGTAGAGATACAACAAGATGAAATAGAAGGAAAGAAAATTGGACCCTTTTTCTTCCTAAAATTAATTTTTATGTTTTTTTTTTGACATCAAAATTAATTTTTATGTTACTTTCATTTCATTGTTAATCACTTGACAAATAAAAGTCATACATGCAGTCAAAAAGAAAAAATTGGTCATATATGCAATAACGGTGGGATTTTTAGCACTTAGAAAAGAGGGGGGGGGGGGAATAGAAAAAGAAGGAAGAGGGTTGAAAATTCACTTATAAAGATCAAGGATTCATTTTTTGTACTTTTTCTTGAGCATTACCAAAGGATTGTAGGGAGGAGAATCAAACCCTAGGGTTGGGAAGTTTACCTTGGATGCTGGCAGACCAGATTGGTCTTAACAATTTATTTTCTACACTTTGTTTAGGAAAAAAATTCTACATCTATTAATAAGCTAACTTTACCCAATATATAAATTGACGAGTTGCTTCTTTCTTCGGACTAGTTAAGTAGCCCGGCTGTCAGTTACTTGCTTCTAAAAAGATAAAACAAAATAAAACTTTGATTACTAATTATTATTTGTTCATTTTACATGTGTTTTTTATTTTCATTTATTTATCCATCTTGTGGATAATTTTTTTAAAGAAAAAATTGAATTTAATCTGGTGAAAATTATCTGTTACAACTTACATGTACCATCACTCTTTTATATTTCTACACAAACAGAAAAACTAGTTGTACATAGTAGTATTTATTATAATAATGATTTACAATTGTTGATGAGACAAAAAATGAAGCAGAAAAATGTAGACCCATATATATAGCAGGAAAATGTGTATTATATCCTCATAAACAATTTCATTTACTTTCTTGGCCTAGCTATATCAAGTTTTGATAGAGAGACATTAGGTATCTCCATAGTGTTTCCCTTTTGGAGATACTCGATGTATATGTCGCATTCTGCTTTATTAATTTACATCGCATGAAGGGGAATGTGTCAGATACACAGATTGTCTCTATAATAGAAACATATTGTATCTCAGGATCAAAATTGGAGCTGGGTCTCTTAACATATTTCATTGAGAAAAAAATCTCTCTCATTGCCATGGAGAAAAAAAGCTTATTTCTAACATTTTTAAAAGTCATCATAAATGATTCTTTCAGGAGAAAAAAAGAGTCATCATAAATGGAATTCTGGCCTACAAAAGCGACTTTTGGCTTGTGGATATAAAGTTGAATGAATAATTTACTAAGAAAACAATTTTTAAGATTGCTACCCTCTTTATTTGTCCATTCAATGAGCAGTTAGAATCTGACAACTGTAAATGCAATGAGATAACGACATGCTTCTTAGCCGAGAAAGGCTAATTTGATCATTTGTACACTGCTTTCGATAAATTTGGACCGTAGGTTTCCTCGATATGATATAAACTAGTTTGAGATATTTCTTTTTGATTTCACAATAAGGCAATATCATTCACAAAAAATCTCATTAATTTTCACATCAAGATTATTATTTTTATAGCGTTCTATTGACATTTTTTTACATCAAGTGATTTCCACATTTTAGTCAAGAGATTAAATTTTCCTCAAAGTTAAGTGGAAATATATTGACACTACATTTTTATTTGTTTATAAATGCACCTCATTTTGTTTATATAAAACTAGTTGTACACCAATACATTGCGCAGAATAAAATATTTAGCACAAAAAGGAAGCGTCGTAATCTGAAATGCTAAATAATCACAATTTTATTGTGTATCATTCACTTATATACACATATTATTAATATGTATAAACAAAACAATTTTTTTACTTGCACAAAGTTAATTAAATTATCGTTTATAGAACAATACTCTTAAGTAATGAAAACGAGAATGAAATTTTTTAATATAAAATTAATTTCATATTGTGAATGGAAACCAAGAAACCATAAAAAAGAGAAGATACAAAATTTATATAACTCCACAATTACCTTACACTCACATCCTTATTTACCCTGCACCGAAGGGATGCAATATTACAACAAAAGATAAATTTTATATGATTTACTCCTAACATTCATTTTTAACCGCTTTCTTCTCTAAAAATAATTAAAACTTTTTCTATATTTTTGTTCAAAATCATCATCATCAAACAAATATTGTTGTATCCCCTCAATTCAATTTTTACCAATATATAGGCATAAATAAAAAATAAATTAATTAATGCAGTAAATACATAGCCGTAGGTTTTATGACATGTGACTTATTGTATTGAATTAAAGTAAAAAGTTTGAATCTGATTACTTTATTATTATTATACCCTCAATCTCAAGAACAGACACTTGATTGACGTGAGCAGGAAATCCCAATAAGCCAAGACTTAAAATTTGTCTGTCAATTCCTAAAATTTTGAAGAAATATAAAATCTTCAAAGATAGCCCAGAAACCAAAAGAAAATATATAATAAACACTAATGGATAACAAATAATATAATATAATATAATATAATATAATATAATATAATATAATATAAGAGTTTTCAATTAGATTATATGTATTTATACACTGCTTTCGATAAATTTGGACCACAGGTTTCTCTGATATGATTAGTTCGAGATATTTCTTTTCCATTTCACAATAAGTCAGTATCATGGACAAAAAATCTCATTAATTTTTCCATCGAGATTATTATCTTCATAGTGTTTGATTGACATTTTTTTACATCAAGTGATTTCCACATTTTAGTCAAGAGATCAAATTTGCCTCAAAGTTACGCGAAAATATATTGACACTGTATTTTTAATTTTTTAAATAAATGCATGGCATTTTGTTTATTTAAAATATGGTAGATAAACTTTATTTATTTTTTCATATATTTCCTATACGTTTTCAAAACATTCTTTTTTGCAATTTTTTTGTCCAATAATATTTGTTGCTTCAAATAATAATTTTCATCCAATTTCTTTTGTCATGGGACTCCTAAATGATGAAAAAAATAATTAATAATTTTGCATTTAACTATATCATTTTTTTACTTATTTAAAGTGTTTATCTACTTCTTGAACAAAACTTTTAGATGAAAACCTTTGTTGAATATAAGATACTCTAGTTAATAGGAGATCAAGAACAAACATATGATGGAAACAATTAAAGAGTATAAGTACAATAATTAGGAAAATTATTGTAATTAGATATATAGCGTGAAAAAGCGAAGTGGACAATATAGAGGGAGTATAAATAAGAGTACGTTAGGTAGAATATGGAGTATCTTTAAATTTAAAGAGTACCAATTTTATACACTCCAATATTGTTATCTATTTTTACTGTTTTTTTAAAAACTTTTTAAAAATATATATAATTTATTTTATAATTTTATTTTTAATTAATATCAATATTATTTTTAAATATTACTAGCTAATAAAATCAAATATGATTATTCTTTGTATAATAATAGAAGAATGAGATTAGCACTCATGATTATTATATTATAAAAAGTGAATTTGGTTCTCTGCATTCGGAGAGCCAAATCCATTCTCGAAATTAAATATTAAATTAGAGAGGCTATTGGAGAAAAGTTTTAAGTCATGATGCTTTAAACAAGAGAATAAATCTGTAGAACTAGAATACACCAAGACTCATGATATTTGCTAATGAAACACCCCCGGGGGGGGGGGGGCGGGGGTTATTACTAGTACTTGTACGAACAAGAAAACTGGTACCAATATTTGAATCCTGCACAAATTTGAAGGAGCAAAAATTTATAGTTCGGTGCAATGTACTCTATTTGTAAAACTGGTGGCAAAACTATCAATACCTTAAAAATTTTGTATTCTTTTATGTTCATGTGTACAACTAGTGTAAAGCTATTTGTGACTTAAAATATATATGTCATGCTCATGATCAAATGCACCTCAATTAACAAAAATTTACATGAACATCCAAAAATTATAACTCAAGCTGAAAAATGTCAAATTTAAGTCCTCACCTACCCTGAATTGATTCTTCATAATCTGACCACTTTAGCTATAGTGGCATGAGTGGCAGACACGGATGTGTGCCGTCAGGTATATTTAGAGCTTAACTTTGGACATTTGGCCATATTCTTAAAATTTTTTAACAGCATAGCTGGAATCTATGTTTCTTGAAGTTTAAAGATTTTTTTCCGTAAAGAAATTAAAAGAAAAAACAATTTGGTGTTGAAAAATAAGAGGGGGTCATGTGGCTTGATTTCTTGACATTTATATTTCTTTGAGGACTTCGCTTCTTGAGAGGCAATTATATTGGAGAAAATATTCGGTATTCCAAAAACATCTTGGTGTCCTCAATATAGAACTTAATGGAATTTTCAGCTATATGGATTTTTATGGAATTCATAGATTTCAATAAAATTCCACATAATCTATAAGATTCCATAGAATTCTATATCGGGGATTTCTGTGGATTTTTAACGGGAAATTTGATCAATAGAATTTCATATCATTTCGAATATTCTCTCAATAGATTTCTTTTATTACAAAATCTATTAGATAAATAAATTCTGGGGTACAAGAAAAAAATAAAAATACGAACTAATAGAAAGATATTCATAATCTGATTTTACCTTTTGTTCAGGTAACATTTTTTTCTTTTGTTTTGTTTTTTTTTATTTTTTTTGAAGAGCTCAGGTAACCAATTTTAAAAGCATTTAAAAAAATTATTAGTTGTATCAAGTAATTATCTCTGAATCTAAACGTTTAGTAACATTTTTCTTTTATTTTATTTTATTTTTATGAAAGCTGAATGTGAATTTGAAAAAAAAATTATATAACTTCCTACTCAACGATTAAAAATATAAGAAAAAATAAAAATATTCAAACTATGTCATTAAAAAACAAGCATTTTAACTTTTGTTTCTTTAAAATAAAATAAAGGAAAAATCCATAGTTTTTAAAACTAAAATAGACAAAGATAATAAATCTCATTATCCACACCAATATGTTATGAAATTATACTGTAATCTATTAATACTGTAATTTTCAATATTTATTTACTTCGCACATGTTAAATTTGATGTGATTATAAAAGAAATTGTGTGATGATGAAAAAAACAAGTTTTTGCTCATTTGGATTTTAATTACTAAAAATTATGAGATTATTTTGAATTTTAATGTCATATTATAATAATCTCTCGTCTCATTGATTAACAAATTTTTTTCGTATAAATTGATTTTAATTTTATTTTTTAAAAACTATAAGGAACGAAAAATAAGTGTTATTATGAGAATATATTATTTTGAATGCTGATCATTTGTTTTGTATACATTCGTGAATGTGAATAATTATTTAAAAACTAGAGTGATAGGAAAAAAATGAGTTTTGATCATTTATAATTATACATTTTTATTAATTATCTGGCATTTAATAAAAGTTTTGAAATCCATGAGAATTCCGAGGATAGGAGGCCAGATTTTAGTAGGGATTATGCAAGTATATTTTTAAGTCTAGAATCCATTGAATTATATAGAAATCCACAAGAGTCTACAAGAAATGGAGGACTCTGGAATTCTATAAAATCCATAGAATTCCAAATTGAAGAGATCTGATTTTTGTGGAATCTATAAAATTCTACATTGAGGACACCGGCTAGAATTGTATGGATTTTTAAAATCCATCCAATTTTATTTTGGGGACACACCTTTAATAAAGTACTTCAGACCAATCATCAACTCATTCATAAGTTCAAGGGCCTCAGAAATGGAGCTCAAGATTCCACATGAGAGCTTTCATTAGCTAATGAGGTACTTCAGGAGTACTTAAATTTTTTCCATTACGTTGCCACTACAAGATTTATTACTCCTCTCACCACAAACATAGACAACCTTCATTTAATTACGTTATACATTTTTTTTTTCAATTTTCTCATCACATCAATTTTTTTTTTGGTTGCTTCTTTTGTTTTCTTCTCATATCATCTTCTTCCGATATTGTGGCTGAAAAAAGTTGAAATTTAGCTACAGGCACCGGGGAATGGATCTGGTCATTGTTTTCAATTTGCGGCACCGGAATTTGTACCAAATAAATTGTTCAACATTGTAATTTATTCAAACTCCTCTTTTCTTTTCTTTTTTTTTTTTTTTTTTTTTTCACATGTCAAATTTTTTAGTGTTTGGCAGTAGCATGCAATTCGTAATTGTGATTGGTTTTCATCCCAAGTGTTAAAGTCAAAGATTTGCATTTATAAATAGCTATCTGAGTTATTCAATAAAACAGAGCACATTCTCCAAAGTTTACTTATTATCACTTTGAGTTTAACAATTGGTATCAGAGCCGTACACAGGGTTATTGATCGAGAAGTGAGAAGCAACAGTCTTTGATTATGGTGATAGAGAGCAATTTCATGCAACTAGCAATTCAAAAGTTTACCAGACCCTATGATCATTGGTCCATGCTTGTGGAGAATTTTTTGATATCTAAGGAGTATTAAAGCTTGGTGAAACAATGTATTCCTACAGTAGCAAAAGGAGAAGTGCTTACAGAAGAACAGACGAAAACAATTGAAGAAGAAAAATTGAAGGATTTGAAGACCAAGAACTATCTGTTTCAGGCCATTGATAAATCAGTTCTTTAGACTTTTTTTGAAGAAAGACACGGCAAAATACATATGGGACTCCTTGAAACAAAAGTATAAAGGAACTGCTCGAGTTAAGAGAGAACAACTATGAGCTCTTCGACAAGAGTGGGAGATATTAGACATCAACAATGGTGAGACTGTGAGTGATCACTTTGCGCGTACGCTCACTAATACCAACAAAAATAGAGTCAATGGTGAAAGATGGAAGATGTCAATGTTATTGAAAAGGTACTGAGGTCTATGACTCCAAAATTTGACTCCGTTGTTTGTTCAATTGAGGAGTCAAAAGATGTGGACTGTCTATCCATTGATGAGGTGCAAAGCAATCTCTTAGTGCATGAATAAAGCATGAATGGTCATGCCGCTATGGAGGAGCAAGCCATCAAAGTTACACATGAAGATTACGCTGGTGGAAGATGACATAATCGTAATGCATTTTGAGGCCGATGTAGCAACCTAAAATTTTTCTACTTAAAAATTTTTATTTGAATCCACGTGTCGCTATGACGTGCCCAAATAGATTTAAATAGTCATACTTCAATGACGCGCCTTTAAACCAAATCAAATAATATAACTGAAATGGAAAAATTGCAATCTAACAACGAAACTAAATTCGACTCCAACTATTCAAAATTAATAAATTAATTCATAACAAGTTAATTCCAATGAATGAATCAAACCTCATACATTCCAATCGAGCAATTAAGATTACACAATAAGATTGCCAACTTTCACTAATTTCTGTTAAGTCAAAACTTTCTAAGAACCTACACTCTAGTCCTAATTCTTTTCCTTTTACGTTCTATAAATACCCCAGCTAACTCATTTTCACCTTTGAGCCAAGACAAGAGAAAAATCAGGTAACTCTCCCCACTCAACTCTCCCCATTTTCTCCTTCTTATTCTACAACAAACTAAACTCATTTTTCATTTTTCTTGCAACAAACCGAACTCAAGACAAGCAAAAAGAGAATCAAGCAATACATCTAACATCCAACTCCAAGAACAAAAGTAACACTTCTCTTTTATCCTACATTCATCCACTTTTCTTTACATGAAAAACTAAAACAAAATGTTCACTAGTATTTAAACACTTCACAAACATTTCATACATACATTCTTTATTCCTTCATAAATATCATTTAACAAAAAAAAAAAAAAATTACCAGAAAAAATGGCTCGGTCGAAACCGAACAAGCTTGGATTTTGGCCCACCTTCGAACTTTCACCAAACTTCACAAAATTGGTGTCTATAGCTTCCTCTCACTGGGAGGAACACGAATGTATATATATCTTGGTCGGAAAACCACCATACTGGCCGAAAAATCACCTGGACCGCTGACCCTTTTCTCCAAAAACCACCACCATACCTTTAAAAACTTACATCTATGGTAGAGCTCGTCGACAGCTATCTTTTCCACCCTTTTCTTCTCTGATTCACTGGAGTTTCGCTGGTTTTTCTTTGGCTTGAAGCTCAAGGGCCGAACCCTCCATTTTGAATGGCTCCCTGCCTTTTTTTTTTCTCATTCATTTAGGTATTGCACAAAAAACAATAAATCTAGAATTTTATTCATAGCTTATTTCTCTTTGGTCCTTGAAAGTTTTAAAAAATGTAAATAAGTCCTAAACTAATGGTCAACTCAAGTCTTGACCCCAATAACTTTCAAGACATTTAAGTTGACCTTAAAGTTATTATTTGAATCAAAGTTGGTCCCAAGAAATTTTAAATAATTTATTTTGACCCGCAAACTTTTAGCTTTGCATAATTAGTCTTTAAACGTTTAATTATAATCACATAAGTCCTCAAATTTTTAATTCAAATTAAATTAACCGTCATATTGTTCAAATAATTATTTCTGAAGTCCTCTAACTTTTATAAATCTACGATTTACTCCCTAAATATTTAATTATGCGATAAAAACTTAAATTATGAATTCTAAGCCTAATTAATTTCCTTTATTGGTTAGATGGAATGCTTGGATAGTTGAGAGCCTTATTTTTTCAAGAATTTAGAGCTTGACTTGAAACATTACGAGGTAGACTCTTTTACTTAAAACATTATTTCTCTTAAACGTGCGCACTATTATTTGACTCATATTATAGTGATATACATGATTAATGTGAATTATATGTTCTGGCCTATTAAAAGACATAAGTGTTATATTAGACCTATTAAAAGGTCTCGCTTATTAAGAAGCGCTTTATCATGTTGGCATATTAAAAGGCATATGAATTTTGTGCTTATTAAAAAGTATGTTAGTTTGCATAGCTGTGTACATTATTGTGATATGAACGTAAATAGTGCACGTGGTCTATTGAGTATTTAAAATACTCATTCTTTCTAATCTAACAAATTTCAGGATTTGGAGCCGATGGCGGAATCACGAGCGGTGGCCCCAATTAAATTATGTTATGAAAAATTAATCTGTTGGGAATTGTCCATTAATCATAGGGAAAACATTTCAGACCTCCACTTATTTTGCTACACGATTGAAATGCTACAGTTATCTTCTACACATATCAAAAACTTACTTTATTGAATTTTGTCTTTTTCCGTGTTTTATTATTTTAAAAAGTTAAAAGAGCGAAATAAGATTTGAAAAAAAATATATATTTAAAAAAATAACTATAATAGATAATAAAATAAAATTTTGAATGCCACCATCACCGTTCCACTCCGCCGACTCTGAGGTAAGAAAAAAGTTATGGAATTTTAAATTTATGATTATCAGATATTTCATATGAATATTTAACGAGATATTAAAGATGAGAAGCAAATTAGATAGAAAAAAGAGTCGAGCATAATTTTTCTTTAGATACTATAAAGTATGACTATTTTTGATAAGATATTTCATTCTAGTCCTTGAGATTTGACTAAAAGATATTAAAAAACCCTACCTAATTGGACTTTAAATTTTATTTGTAAAGGAAAATGCCACGACAAGGTCAGGCTAGTTTGTTGCATGACTTGCTCCAAGTTTTTGAGGAGTTTAGAGAGTCGACGCCCCGTGCTGTTATGCCTATTGTACTACCTGCTTCCCAGACGCTACTGATGATCGAACAATTCCGGCAATACAAACTTCCCACCTTTGATGGCGGCAATGGCCAACTTATTATAGATGAGTGGTTGTGGGACATCAAAAAGATCTTCGGACACATCTCCTGTCCCGATGACTAGAAGGTGTCATTTGCTAAATTTATGCAGGTAGAAAGTGCTGGCCATTGGTGGGAGTTAGCCTGTCGAACAAGGACTGAGGAAGAGCAACACAACCTCACTTGGAAACAATTCAAGAAGGAGATAACAGATAAGTATTTCTCCCAAGCTCTGAGAGATCTTAAGGAGATTGAGTTCCTGCGTCTAACGCGGGGAGAGATTGGAAGAGCACGGAGTATGGAAGAAAGTTTGAGGAGTTGTCTCGATACGACCTATATCTGGTCCGTATAGAGGCAATAAAGGCATGACGATTTGAAAGGAGCTTACGAGCAGAAATCCGCACAATTGTAAACATACTTAAGCTGCCCACATATCAAGAAGTGGTGAAAAAACCCAGGTAGTGGCTTTTTCTGCTGGAAAACTTGGGGAACAGGGAAGTCAAAATTATTAAAAGAATCAGGAAAAAAATGGAACAATGACCATCTGGCTTGAACTCAGAACGGAATCGACCTCCCAACAAGAAGCCCTACATTAGACCTACAGGGGGTCAGGCTAGTGGCAATACCCCACAGTGCCCCAAGTGTAAGAAGTATCATAGGGGTGAATGCCTATTAGGAAAGGGTGTTTGCTACAAATGTGGCCAACTGGGTCTTTTTGTCAATGAGTGTCATGCTACACCCGCTCGGAACTCTGAACCAACTAAGAACGCTAACTAGAACAAGAAAGAAAAGGCACGAGTCTTCACCATGACACATGAGCAAATAGCTGATGATGCTGATGTGATTACAGGTATACGTCTTAATCGACTCTGGTGCTACACATTCATTCATATCTGCAGATCGGATGCCTAGCTAGATTGAATTTGGTAGGAGAAACAACTGGTAGTATACTAAATGTTAGCCTACCTTCAGGAGGTGTAATTAACACTGATAAAATAGCTATGGCTGTACCAATATATATTGATAGTCTAGAACTAGAAGCAGACTTGAATATAATTGAGATGAAGGATTTTGACATTACCTTGGGAATGGACTGGTTGAGTAGCAACCGCGCAACTATCATGTGTCACAAGAAGAAAGTAGTATTCCATAAGAATGGAGAGGATGAACTTAAATTTTATCGGTCGAAAATTAGGGCACTTTCTCGCCTTACTTTGACTATGTAAACGGAAAAGCTTTTTGGAAAGAAAAATTACCAAGGGCATCTAGTTTGCCTACAGGGTAAGCAAACTGACAAGATCACATTGGATCATTTGCCAGTTGTTAGAGAATACACTGATGTGTTCCCAAAAGACCTACTAGGTACTCCACCTGATAGGTAAGTGGAATTTGTCATCGATTTAATACCTGGGGCTACACCTATGTCTAAGGTTCCGTATCGAATAGCAGTAAAAGAGTTGCAAGAATTGAAAGTGCAGTTAGAAGAGCTACTAGAGAAGGGTTTTATCAGGCTAAATGAGTCATCAGAGGGAGTGCCAGTATTGTTTGTCAAGAAGAAATATGGCAGTATGAGAATGTGTGTTGATTATCGAGAACTTAAAAAGCTCACTATTAAGAATAAGTATCCCCTTCCAAGGATTATTTGATCAATTGAAGAGAGTAGCTATGTTCTCAAAGATCGATTTGCAATCGGGACTCCATCAGTTTAAGATCAAACCCATTGACATACCCAAGACAGCGTATAGGACATGCTATGGGCGTTATGAATTTGCGGTAATGCCCTTCGGTCTCACCAATGCTCCAGTGGTGTTCATGGACTTAATGAATCAAGTATTTCACCAATATTTGGACAAGTTCGTCATTATTTTCATTGATGACAACTTGATATATTTGAGAGATGCAAGGCAGCATGAGTAGCATTTGAGAACCATATTGGAGATTCTTCGGGTAGAAAAACTCTCCGCAAAATTCAAGAAACGTGAACTTTGGTTAGAGAAAGTCAGATTCCTCGGTCACATCGCAACTGCTAAAGGTATTAAAGTCGATCCTTCTAAAGTTGCAACAGTAACAAACTGGGCGACGCCCATGAATGTTGGAGATGTAAGGAGCTTTATGGGATTCGTTGGCTATTATTCATCGAAGGATTTTTTAAGATAGCAGGACGGTTGACCCAGTTGACTAAAAAAGGTGTTAAGTTCCAATGGACTGATAAATGTGAATAGAGTTTCCAAGAACTAAAGAAGCGGTTGGTTCCGGCACCAATATTAACCATACCAGATGGATTTGATGGATTTGCGATTTGTAGTGATGCTTCCAAATATAGTTTGGGCTGTGTACTTATGCAGAAAGGAAAGGTTATAGCATATGCTTCGAGGCAGTTAAAGCAATATGAGCAAAATTATCTAACGCGCGACCTTGAACTTGCAGTGGTAGTCCACGCCTTGAAGATTTGGCGCCATTAGCTCTACAGAAGTAAATGCAAAATCTATATTGACCACAAGAGTCTCAAATACTTCTTCACCTAGAAGGAGCTGAATATGAGATAACAGAGGTGGTTGAAGTTAGTAAAGGACTATGATTGTACCATACTTTACCACCCGGCTAAAGCTAATGTTGTTGCCGATACTCTAAGCAAAAAAAATATCAGTCAGTTGTCCGCATTGAGAACTGTGCAAGAACAGTTGATCCATGATTGATAGCAGACTAGCTAGCTTAACAATTAAGCCTAATTTGGGATAGCAGATTGTGATGGTTCCAACAAATGATAAATTTTTAGAGAAGATACGAGCTAGTTTTGGAACAGAAAAGATGACAGGATTTTCACTTACTACAGACGGGGCACTCTTGTTTAGAGGGCTCCTTTGTATGCCAAAAGATAGCAGATTATGAACGATATTCTAACTGAAGCTCATTCTGCCCCTTATGCAGTGTACCTCGGTGGGATAAAGATGTATCGGGATCTATGTAATACCTTTTGGTGGAGGAACATGAAAAGAAGTATCGTAAAATTTGTTACGAAGTGCATGGTGTGCCAACAGGTTAAGGTGGAACACTAGAGGCCATCAGAACTACTAAATTCATTAGAAATACTAGAATGGAAGTGGGAGAAAATCTCTATGGATTTTGTATTAGGTCTCCCAAGGTCAAAAAAGGGGCATGATGCCATCTGGGTAATTGTGAATCGTCTCACAAAGTCAGTTCACTATCTGCCAGTTAGTATAAGTTTCAGTTTGGATCCATTAGCCAAGTTGTATGTCAGAGAGATTTTCAGATTATACAGAATGCCAGTGTCTATCATATCAGACAGGGGTCCGAGATTCACTTCAAGATTCTGGAGAAGTCTTTAGGTGGCCATGGGAACTAAGTTGAATTTTAGTACCATCTACCATTCCCAGAGAGATGGGTAAACTGAAAGAACAATCAGACCATGGAAGATATGTTGGGGGCAAGTGTTCTAGATGGTAGTTGGGAAAAACACTTACCATTGGTAGAGTTTGCCTACAACAACAATTTCCAGGCGACCATTTGTATGGCTCTATACGAAGCATTGTATGGCCATCGGTGCCGATCACCCATCCATTAGGATGAGGGTAGTGAGCGGAAACTTCTTGGTCTAGAATTGGTTAAATAAACTGTTGAATCCACTGATAAAATCAAATTGAGGATCAAAGTCGCACAAGATAGACAAAAGAGCTGTGTCGATAAGAGGATAAAGGATTTGGAGTTTCAAGTTGGCAAAAAAGTATTTCTCAAAGTGGCTCCAATGAAGGGTATCTTATGTTTTGAGAAGAAATGGAAGCTGAGACCGAGATTCATTGGACCGTTTGAAATACTCGAGAGGATTTAGAACGTAGCTTATCGATTAGCATTGCCACCAGA
>CAVNYN010212959.1:0-22511 GCA_963692815.1 Nyctanthes arbor-tristis
TCTTCATCAAGAAATGGAGCAATGGATGTGAGGGCAGTGGTTAGGATCAGGAAGAAGATGAAGGAAGGGATTCTTGAAAAGATTGAAGAGAATTGGGAATCTTTCATTAATGGGATTGGGAGAGGAATCTTTATTCAGCTCATCAGTCAAGAAATTGATCCAGGTCTGTGTAATTTTTTTACGACAATTTGGTTATATTACACAAGTTTAGTATTTAGCTTAAGCTATTAGGGAGCGTCAAAAGTCTAACATGCACATAGTTTATTGATTAATGCTATTTATCTGAATTGAAGTCGGGTCTCCAATTGGCATATTTACATGGAGAGGTTAGTAGATAGTCATATACATGGAATTCTTGCTTATTCAAACTTCAATAACAAAATGTCAATTAGTAGACCGGAGCATTATTCTAATTGATTTGATTGATGTAATTCCTTTCCGGGAGGCCGTGGAATGGGCAACCACCTATAAGGTGGCGACCTGGTTGACTTATTGGGGGAACAAGATTTGAGGTCTTATGGGGGAAACCACCTTCTAGGCTAGCTTTCTCTCGAGAAAGTAATTTCTGATTATCCAAATAGGTTCAAAAGCAGTTTCTGACTTTAAATACTGCTTTTGGCTTTCCAAAAGCCGTCCCAAGATGACACTTTTAAACTTGTAGAATCATTGTAGGAGTTGCTTCCAAAGTAAGTGATTTGCTTATCTTATTATAAGCGAGCCTAAAAGCGGTTCGAAAATAATCATCTAGATTTTAACTTCTCCGTTAGCGCCGAATGCATCTAACCAAATATGGCAACACGTGCGTCCATGCTACAAAAATAGACAAGATTTTAACTTCTTTTCCTGATACGGTTAACGTGTCGAATGCTTTCTTTACACAGATACCAATTCCGGAAAGAGTGCAGAGTCTTATGTAAGGGGATGGTTGCCAAAACCAACGAACAATCGACATATTGTTGAATATGCAGCTGATTTTCGAGTGCCTCAGGATTTTGGATCCCCCGGAGCTATTCTTATTACCAATTTCCATGTACATGAAATCTTCTTGATGGAAATTGTAGTTCATGGATTCAGTGAAGGTCCCATTTTCTTTTCTGCTGATACGTTAATTCATTCCCGGTCAGCTAATCCCCAAAGCAGAATTATATTCAGAAACGAGGTAAGAAACGGCCATCCCTGGAACCTGTTGAGTTAACTTACTAGTGAGAATTGAGTAAATCAGATTCATTTTCATGACAGGCATACTTACCGCCTCAAACACCTCCTGGAATTAAGGATCTTCGCCATGAAGACTTGAAGAGTGCTCGTGGAAATGGAAAGGGGGAGAGGAAACTGCATGAGAGAATCTACGATTATGCTCCTTATAATGACTTGGGTAACCCGGATAAGAATGAGGATCTAGTAAGGCCAGTGCTTGGCAACAAAGAGTGGCCTTATCCTAGGCGATGTCGAACTGGTCGACCACCAACTAAGAAAGGTACTTAAGAACTATTTTATCTAAAAGTTTAAGCTGTTAGATAGGAGACGTTCATTTTTATCGATTCTGATGCTATCAATCCTCTTTATTTTTCTTTTTCCTGCTGAAATTTTCATTCAGATCCCTCTATGGAGACTAGAGTCGAGAAACCTCATCCAGTGTATGTTCCCCGCGACGAAGCTTTTGAGGAGATTAAGAAGAACACATTCTCAGCCGGAAGATTGAAGGCTGTGCTCCACAACTTGATACCACTAATTGCTGCTACTTTGTCAGCTTCGGACATCCCTTTTACTAACTTCTCGGAGATAGACAAGCTGTACAAGGACGGGGTTTTGCTAAAAGAGGAAGGGAAGAAAGGAGTAAAAGGAAATCAGTTTCTAAACAATTTGATAAATCAAGTGTTAACAGTTGATGATAAATTGCTCAAGTATGATTTACCGGCCATCATAAAGCGTAAGCACTCTCTCATTTTTATAAGCTTTATTTGAGGCTGCAAGACCTTTATTGCAGTGTTTTCAACAGCACTCTACATTATCTTGCAGGGGACAGATTTGCATGGTTGCGGGACAATGAGTTTGCACGGCAAACTCTGGCCGGAGTTAACCCTGTTAACATTGAATTATTAAAGGTAACTTATTGATTCAGTTCACATCTGGTGTTTAATTTATCAAGAAATCAATTACTGATATTTTCTGAATGGGGTTCTTAATTTACCAGGAATTTCCAATTCTAAGTGAACTGGATCCTGAAATTTATGGCCGTCCGGAATCATCAATCACCAAGGAATTATTGGAGATCAAGAGATGCAAGGAATGAGTGTCGAACAGGTAAGCAGTTTGGAAACCCGACCCCAAATCCCTTGATACCGATCCCAATATGCAGTGTTAAACTTACAAGTCCTAGCTCTGATTCTAGCTCATTTTCTGTCTGTATAGGCTATAAAGGAGAAGAGATTGTTTATCCTTGACTATCATGATATCCTTTTGCCATTCATTGAGGAGATAAACTCGTTGCCTGAGCGAAAAGCTTATGCCTCGAGAACAATATTCTACTATAACCCTAAGGGTATTCTCAGCCCAATCGTCATTGAGCTCTCACTTCCTCCAACGCCTTCTTCCCCATGTAACAAGCACGTCTTTACTCATGGCCACGCTGCAACGACTCATTGGATGTGGAAACTAGCCAAAGCACATGTGTGCTCCAACGATGCGGGCATTCATCAACTAGTGAACCACTGGTGACCAATGAAGCAGTCTTTTACCCCTTTTTCTTTTCTTTCTTTCTTTTTTTTTTTTTTATTAATCATCTTTGGATTACTCGAGAATCTAGGAACCAAGAATGTAAATGCATGTCTAATATATGTTGTATTGTTTCTCAGGTTGAAAACTCATGCCTGTATGGAACCTTATATAATTGCAACACACAGGCAGCTTAGCTCTCTGCATCCGGTTTATAAGCTGCTTCATCCTCATATGCGCTACACGATGGAAATCAATGCCCTTGCCCGGCAAAGTTTAATAAATGCCGGTGGAGTTATTGAGGCTTGTTTCTTACCAGGAAAGTATGCCATGGAAATAAGCTCTGCTGCGTATAAGAGTTTGTGGCGTTTTGATATGGAAGCATTGCCTGCAGATTTAGTTCAAAGGTAAGTTTCTTGTGGAAAATGTGTTACTGTTTATAGATTCAGTCTTACTACAAATTTGCAGCATTTTCACTTTATACGATTATTATTATTATCTTCAATGCTTTTTTCAGGGGAATGGCTGTGGAGGATCCATCAGAGATCGGGGGCGTGAAACTGGTAATAAAAGACTATCCATATGCAGCAGATGGACTTCTGATATGGTCTGCCATAGAAGATTTGGTCGAAGCCTATGTTGGGCACTATTATTCAGGGCCTAATTCTGTCCAGTCTGATGTCGAGCTCCAAGCCTGGTGGAACGAGATCAAGAACAAAGGACATTACGATAAAAGAAATGAGGCTTGGTGGCCTAACCTTGCTACTAAAGAAGACTTGTCTCGCATACTTACAACGATGATCTGGATTGCTTCGGGTCAACATGCTGCTGTAAACTTTGGACAATATCCCTTTGGAGGGTATCCACCCAACCGGCCTACCCTGATGCGTAAACTAATCCCTCAAGAAGGCGATCCCGACTACTACGATTTCCTTCTCGACCCGGAGTGTACTTTCTTGACCTCTCTACCTACGCAACTCCAAGCAACTAAAGTTATGGCAGTCCAAGACACACTCTCAACACATTCTCCTGATGAAGAGTACTTAAATCAGTTGCACCATATTCAGAGAGACTCTTTTAGTGATCCAGAAGTTCAGAAAATATTCGAGAGATTCTCTGCCAAACTAGAGGAGATCGAGCGTATAATTCATCAAAGAAATAAGGATATACATCTGAAGAACAGAAGTGGTGCCGGTGTTCCACCATATGAATTGCTTCTACCCTCGTCTGCTCCTGGGGTAACCGGCCGAGGAGTTCCTAACAGCATCTCGATCTGACAGTTTTTTGGACCAAAATTCTGTGGATTTCTTGTACTTACTCTAGGTGCCCAAGTTTTTCCCTTCCATATGGTTCACGGTAAAAAAATGTTGTTGTTTGAAGTTTGTGCTAGAAAATGCAAGTTGGTATACTATTTCCCGTGGCCAATGGAATAGATGGAAATGGATTCCTCATGGAGGACCGATGGGATCAAACTAAATTTGTCGGCAATATGCCTATGCTGGTTCAAATTTAGATCGATCTTATCACTTTCCCAATTCGAAAATGTTCAAAACCACCTATATAGAACTTGTAATAAAACTTCCCACCCGATGTAGCATATATTCATGCAGGACACATAGAATGAGGTGTTTTATTATAGGGCTCTAAAGACAAATAGTTACGCATTTGAAACAAATTGTATATTTGCCTACAAGAAATGAATTACTACTGCAAAATGAGGTATTACAGTGGAAGAATTAATAAAAATATACTAAACGAATAAAAAAAGAAAAAACTTTATTAAAAACAAAAAATTAAAAAAAGCCTACATAATGTCACTCATCAACAACAATTCATTCATGGTTCTTTTGATAAAAACCCTTTTTGTTGATAGAGGGTTTGAAAAATATCTTATTTTTAAAAATATTTGTAAAAATACCCTTTTCAATTGTAAAAGTAACCCAAACCAATTTTTACAAAATTCAATTATTATTCATCTTAAATTAATTTTAATAATTCATTTTGCTCCCTCGTTACCATCACGTAATAAAATCAACTAATTGTTAATACTTATGATGGTCGCAAATCAAAACCACCACTCGCCTCATCTTGGTAACAATAGCCGCCTCCACCACCGTCACCGGCGCTTTAATACACGGTAACAATCTTCACCAACACAGTACAAATTAGGAAAAATCATGGCAAAAGCACCAGGAAAAAGAACATAGCAAAAAACAACATGGCAGCAAATGCCAAAAAAAAAAAAAAAAACCTAAAAAAAGAAATGGCAACAAATGGGAAAAAGAAGATTATTGAGGTAATAATCCACCGGTGCGTGCTAATAAGTTTAAAAAAAAAAGAAAAAAGAAAAAAAAAAGGAAGAAAAGTCGTCTGAATGAAGAAGTGAAGAATCACTAAAACATCAATGAATATGGTAAGAAATAGCCAAAAAAGCAAAAGGAAAATAGGGAAAAATAGGTGCCACATACCGGAAAATGGTAACACATCAGAGAGTGGAACTTAGTAAACTTGTTAACACAGTAACAAAAGGATCCAAAAACCCAAGAAATGGGAAAGGATGGTAATTGATATATCAAAAAATAAAATAAATAAATAATTTTAAAAAAAGGATGCATATTGTTTCCACCGAGAAATTTCAGTGAAATAATAACATAAATAAAAAAATGATGAATTTAGCACTGTCAGCGTCTGGTTGCGTGCAGTCACATTGTTGTTGTGGCGGATGAGGCGTGGTTAAAATGGTGGATGTTTATGGTGTTGGCGCTGCTTGAGATGAATGGATGTAAGCCATAGGGTAGGTTGTTGTGGCGGTGGTGGCGGTTGGCAGCGAATGGGTGGAATGATGATGAAGAATATTGTGGGTGGTGGCTAGGGTTGTTGTGGCGGTGGCGGTTGGCGGGAGGCGGCGAACGAGTGGAGTGGTGATGAAGAATATTGGGTGTGGTGGCTAGAGTTTGATACAAATTTATACAAACATGAATTAGGACACACACATATATAACATAAACTAATAATAAAATAATAAAAAATAATAATAATATTATTATAAAAATAATAAAAAATATAAAAAGAGTGGTAGATTTGAAATAGATAGGGGTATATTTATAATTAATTTTAAGTAAAGGTGTAAATTTAAACGAAGCACTTAAAAAAAAGTTTGAATATCTAATTTCCTCATTTATTAATGGCCGAACTATCTCCACATTTATCTATTCCTGACAAATTGCAAATATATTTCAATTACGAATCTTGAAACTCCAATATTACAATTCTCTTTCTTGGTAACAAGGAATTATTTTATTTTATTTTATTTTTTATTTTTTGCATCCAAATTTGCATATATTATAGTAGCATAAATGTTATTCTTCTTACTAGGGTGAACATACCACGTGATAACAAATTATTCAAATAGTAACAATAATACCCACATGTTTTTGCTCTTAATTACACTCTTATTAGTACCACGTCATATTTTTATTCTCTTAATAACAAAATTCCAATAGTAACATTTATATTTTCTACTCATTGTCTTTATTTGATGAATATTATAGATTAATAATTGTGTTAGATTATAAGTCTTTTCTTAGTAACATAGAAACAATTTTTTTCTCCCCATTTCCATGTCACACTTCATAGTAACATAGATCTAGTTCTTCTAATTAATAGGGTGAACATGTCACATGGTAACAAATTATTCAAATGGTAACAATAATACTCACATGCTGTGCTTACTTACAAGTCTCCTATTAGTACCAAGGCCATAGAAAATATAAGTGTTACTATTTGTAAATTTGTTACTAAGAGGACAAAAGGATAACGTGGTATTAATAGGAGACTTGTAAGTAAGCGCACGAAACATGTGAGTATTATTGTTACCATTTGAATAATTTGTTACCACGTGTCATATTCACCCCTAATAATTAGAAGAGTCACATCCGTGAGAATTAAATTTACTATAGAAAATATAATTGTTATCATTCGTAAACTTCTTACTAAGAGGACAAAAAGATAATATGGTGTTGAAGAATGAACTAGGCAAGAGGATTGAAAGCTCGCGGAGCTCCTATAGAATTGAATTCGAGTGGTAATAGAAGACAATTAATTAAGAGCATAATAATCTAGCATTAACTACATAAGCAAGTAATTAGGAAACCATTAAGGACTCTGAGAAATATGATAAGTAAGTTATTATAAGATATTTTAAATTAAAAAAACCAATAAAAAAGGGAATACGGAGGTTACATAATGAGTCATTAAATGAATGATATATAAAATAATAAAGACAAAACATGTTACTAAAAAAATGAATTATTTAAAAAAAGGGAAATTATACATATATACCTATAAATATAATATTGATACCCAAATGTGCAATTCCTAAAACTATTTTGTTAAAAATTCTAATATTATTAATTATCTAATGTGCCACCTAATTTCCTCTTTATTATAAAACCTCCGAGAAATTTTTGAACATTTTCATTAGTTATGATCCCGGCTTCCTTCTTGGATGTTTTTCAGTTTACAAAATTCTCTCTTTTAAATATCGATTTGAAACTCGCAAACCAACAAAGTAGTATTAAAATTTTAGGAACTCCCATGAGAATAAAATGTTCCATCAATAGCCAATAGGGTAAAATCACACCATAGTATGGGATTTGTTGATCTTGACATATTGTCATATTTTTCCATTTTTGTTTCGCTTTATTCTGATTTGCTGCAAATGCAATGTGCTCAGAATCAGCACCACATAAGGACAATATCCTTTCTGTGGCATCTCTCATGACTCTCATCTTAAAAAATTAAAGAATAGAGGGAAAACTCATCTGTACGCATGGCGTCAAACTTTGCCTGCGCCAGCGGCCAACTAGACAATGAAATCAACAACAAAAGTAGGTTTTGAGGTGGACTTCCAAGGTACACCTGTTCAAGAACTCCAAGGAAAAACCCGGGACTAAACCCAACTTTTTGTGATTACGTTTATTTTAAGAATCTTCTAGTATACTTGAAGATTTCTACAAAATTTTTAAGTAATTTACTTATTCAGAGCCCATCTATTTCATGTTTGCAAGTAACTGTTTGACTATCATTTGCTTTTCTTTTCAAGATCATCAAAGGTTTTGTACTGTGTAGTCTCTTTTTCTGGCAAATCAGAGATTTGGCTAGCTTTCTTAGTTGATTAATTAAACATTCAAGATTAGCTTTTTGCTTCATCAATGGCCGAATGTCATATACGGATACAAGTAGAGGAATCAGGAGGGCGACAAGACCTCACCCCTCTTCTCCAAAATTCAGGCCAAACCCAGGATTCAAATCTCCAAGAAAATCGACCGAACGATAACGAAACCCGTTTGGATAAAATCCTTCTTCAGTTAGATTCATTTCTTACTTTTTTAGGATTTAACCAGTCCTCGGTGTTGAGTCTTGTGCTTTCTTGGGGGGTTTTTCTGCTGTTGGGAATTTCTCTTCCTGTGGCGATTCTTGAGCTATCTAATTGCCCAGGCTGTGAGAAAGGTCAGATCAAGGCTTTTGAAATTGATATTGTGATTTCTCAGGCTTGTTTGGCAGCTGCTTCTCTGCTTTGCATTTCACACAACTTAAGAAAGTATGGTATTAGAAAGTTTCTCTTTGTTGATCGACACAGTGGCCATGCGGAGAGATTCAGTGACCAGTATATTAAGAAGATATTGGTGAGTACTGCCAATTATCTGTGTTTTTAATATGGTTGGGATTATTGGCATGCTTGGTATGATAAATTAGACTAGTGTAGAATACAATATATACTCGTATGGGTTCCTGTCTGAACTCTGAACTGCCTTTTGATTTCTATAAACTCTATGATTAGTAGGAATATTATGGTCTGTATTCAGTTTTATGCAGCACCTGAAGCTCTCTGTTTTATGATGCCGAAGTGATTGATTGAAATTTGAAGCAAAGGTTGATGTGACTAATTAAAGTGATTTACTCCTATAATATTCTGCATTTCTTTTAACAGTATTGGAAATATGTCATTTCCTTGAGTATTTCTCCATACCTACGGGGACTTAAAAGAAGCTTGACAGGTAGTTTATTTTGCAGGATTCTGTGCGCTTGCTAGTGTTATGGTTAGTACTTTGTTTCATTCTGAAGACTGCGCGGGAAATCATCCGTATATTATATGTTCGTCATGAGGCATGGTGGCAATCTGCTGCTATTTTATTCGCTCTTATCTTTTCGTGGACTTACGTGACAACAATCATCCTGTCGGCATGCATTTTGTTCCATGTGGTCTGCAGCTTGCAAATAATACATTTTGAGGAATACGGGAAGCTTTTAGAAAGAGAACCTGATTGTTTGGTGTTAATACAAGAGCACACTCGTTTGCGCTACTATCTTTCCAAAATAAGCCACCGATTTAGAATATATCTTCTTGTACTGTTTCTGATTGTTACTATCAGCCAAGTTGTGACTTTATTTCAAACGACTAAATATAGTGGGGTGATTACTTTCATAAATGGCGGTGATTTTGCGGTAAGCTCCTTCATGGTACATTTCTCTCCTGCCAAGCAACTTAAGCTGGTTTCCAAGTTCCAAAATTGATAGAGTAATTGTTTTGCTATGCTTGAAAAGTAGTACTCTTTTGAAAAGCAAGTAAAAATATGCTCTGGAAAATTATATTTTAAACTGAAATTACTCCTCTTCTTTTCTTTTCTTTTCTCTTTTGGAACATATATTTGTGAAGAAGACATTCAGAGTAACTTTTTTACTTTATTATATTTGGTTAAGCTTAAAGGTTACTTTTATGTAGTCTTGGCCAGTCATGTTATATGATGTAGAAACTTGCATTTATGTTCTATAACCTGAGTAATTTAAGATTAATCTCTTGCTTTGTCTGTCTGTTTCTTGATTTTAGGTCTCCTCAATTGTTCAAGTAGTGGGAGTGATTCTCTGCTTGAATGCTGCTGCGAAAATATCCCACAGAGCCCAAGCTCTCGGATCAATCGCAAGTAGATGGCATGCTGTGATGACTTGCAGTGCTACTGATTCATCTCATTTGAGGACTTCAAATAGCATGGGAAGTCTAGATACTGCTAGTAAGTCAGGCTCGTTCGATATGAACTGCTCAGAAAGTGATATGGACTCGGTGGACCTCTATGTTGGGCTAACAAATACACAGTTAGCGTCTTGTATGTCCTCATACCACAAGAGACTAGCTCTAGGTATGCAAGCTAACAATTGCTGTTTAAATACAATAAAATGCTAAGCTTATATTCTTTCCAAATATGACTGGCTACCTTATGGAAACTAAATAAGATTCTTATTTAGGAAGTACTGTTTCCTTGATACCCCGGATCCATGGCTTAATTTCCGTTGATGAAGAAAAGTACTCATCAGTGAACTCTTTAAGCATAGACAAAACTTCTTTCCCATGTTTGCTGCTATTTGTCATTCTTTTTTCTGTTTAATTCCAAACTGCATGGATCGGAGAATGGGTCTAAACTGTGTCCTGGGCACGAAATTCAGTCATTTAGATCAAAACACAGATGCACACTCAACGGGCACACACATACTGTTTCTGGTATTTACAATTTACTGTAAGCTAAATCTGCAGCATTTCTCCTTATAGCTCATGAAGACTACCCTTAAATTTTCTTCCACATAATTTTGAAAATAGAGAACAAAAGTTTACCATGTATTTAGCAAATTGTATTTTGAAATATGTTCCTTTACTGAAACAGCACCTGAAACAATATCTCATCTAGAAGCTGACCTACACGTCACTGTTAGGAGATAAAAATTTATTTATTTGCCTCATTTTGGAGAGTTGTTTTGGGAAACAAGACCATGAATAATGACAAATATGGAAAGTTGTTTGACACACCATATGAGATCATATTAGGGATTAAGTATAGAACTCTATTAGCATATACCAAGTTATCTCTCTATTACATGCAATGCTATGTTAGTTTTCTGGCAGATTAGCTGGTATTACATTGTACACTATGTTCTGTATGGGTAAGCGCGGTACGCATGAACTTTATAACATTTAAGCTCTTAGAGGCTTTTAATTTGTTAAAACTTGAATTTTACCCTTCCTAATTTTGCATTTTCTTCTGCTTCCTATTTTCTGCTTGCATTTATATGTTTAATCATGTTTACACTGTTTATGCAGTGATGTATTTGCAGTCAAATCCAGGAGGGATTACAATTTTTGGGTGGACAGTTGATCGAGCTCTAATCAACACGATATTCTTCATTGAGCTATCACTGGTTACCTTTGTTCTGGGCAAAACTATAATTGATCCAGAGTGATGCATGATTGAAGAGTTGGCATTCTTTTGGATGAATTAACATGGGTTAATCCGGATTTGCAATCATTGCTGCAACCAGGTTAGACCAACTGGCTTTCGACCCTCTCACTTCCTGCATCAAGAGTCCCGGATATGGGTTCCAACCTGCTGGTGGGCTATATTGTGCTCTTTCCATCTTTTTTTCTCCGTTTATTTTTCTCCGCTTAGCGCATGGAGAGAGAGGGCCGAGGAGGTATACCTTTCGATTAGTATGAAAAGATTGGCTTAGAATGGTAGTCTCTGTGAAGTTCAGGAAAATTCTTTACAGACCAACCAGTCAATGGTTTTTATTTATTTATTTTTTTATTTTTTGTACAAATTATAAAGAACACAGAAGAATAACTATAACATCTGTTCTGTACAGAAGAGTGGTGAAATTATTTAAGATGATCATCTCTATACTTTTTTTTAACTGAAACCATCGTTCCATTTTCAGATTGCCTAGTACCTTTTTTTTTTTTGCCTCCTGAGAATGCTATTTAGGAAAAGTCAATGCTTTGTGGATCGAACTGGTCTATATACCAGTTCAAGTGTTTGAAAAAGAGACTTATTTTATTTTATTTCATTTCATTTTATAAAATGAGCACCACTCACAGGACACGTGATCACGTTCTCATTTGGACAATGTTATTGATAAAGAATATGTTTTAGATGTTTGATAAACGGGTATCATCCGAGTAATAAACTGATAAAATGGAGCATGATTACCCTTCAACATTTTAGCTTTGTTGTGTCCTCATCATTTTCCTTCCCAACCGGCGACCGTGGAGGGTTGGAAAGTATTGGTTACATAGTCGGTTCCAAATTTATTGAGACATTAGACTTTTGTTGCTATGGCAATTGGCATCGTACATATATATTATTTAAGTTTACTTGGACTTGCATGGGACCTTCTTGTCCACTTGCACTCCCCAACCAGGAAACCACCCAAACCGTGGGTTCAAACCCACCCATTGTTGACCTTTCTAGATTCCTTTTGAAAATCCCATTTCTGCGTTTTACCCAATTTTCTGAGGAGGAATCGTGTTAAAGGTGCAACTCTGCATAATAATATACTTCTATAAATACACCATAAAACACGAACGGTGTCCCCAAACTTGTTTCTTGTTCATCAAGTTCGAATCCATTTTCTTCTGAGTTTTAGTTTCCTTCTTTTACGTTACTCCATATGAATAAGTGTGAACGTGTTTTCAACCATTTCGATCAAGACAGGGACGGGAAACTAACCCCATTGGAGATCCACCGCTGCATCGGACCAATTGCCGGCGGCTTGTCCCTGGACGAGGTGCAGCTCGTGATCGCCCCACTCCTGTCAGGCAAGGATGAGGCGTTGGGATTGGGCGAATTCGAGTGTCTGGTGGACAGTGTAAGTGAAGAAGAGATGATAGAAGACTTGAAAAAGACGTTTCAAATGTATGAAATGGAAGGAGTCGAGTGCATAACTCCGAGGAGCCTAAAGAGAATGCTGAGCAAAATGGGCGAGTCGAGATCTTTCGATGAATGTGTTGGGATGATCAACCGGTTCGATCTTGATGGTGACGGCGTGCTTAGCTTTGATGAGTTCAAAATCATGATGCTATCCTGAACCTGTATATATAGTAACAAAGGAGATAGCTTAGTAGCAGATACAAAAGAACCTCGTCGGTTCCCCCAGTCTTTCATTCTTCGTTCTTTCATTTATATTGTCAGCTCTCTGAATGCTTTACAACAACAAACGTTGGATTCAACCTTTTTTTTTTTTTTTGGTTTATTCTTTAATTTGAACCGTCCTTATAGTACGAATCTTTCTTCAAATGCATCATGCTGTGAGGAAACACATCGCTTGCAATGCACGTAAACAAGCAGGCATCGACCAGCAAAACAGTGTCACACCAGCTACAAAATAGAGTGACTAGAGACGGCAACAGGTTGTCCCACATGTAGGTTGTCCAATAATCTCCCGCCGGATGTATGGCGGGAGATCATTTTTACCATATAGAAGCACTACTACTAAGTAAACAAACCAACCACACTGTTTTTGCTATTCAGAAGTTACTTTTTAAGAAACTAGTTTACTGTAATCACATATAAGCTATGTTACATGAGCTTCAAGTAGAAGAATTTATATAACAAAAGAAGTGCCTTATGCCACACCTTCCCATGCAAGAGTTATGGAAACCACATTCTGTAGAACAGCAGAGGTCCAGAAGGCGGCCAACCTGCACCGTATCTGACTAAAATTGTTTGTCCGCCTCGAGTGTCAAGGCTGCCTGATGAAACAGCAAACACATCATCTCATAGACAATATCTGCAATTCCTTCAATCCATAGCTGTCGCCTCAACCACATTTCTTTGAGCTGTTTCAGGATCCAAAGAAGAGAAGAAATTCTATTAGTCTATTGCCCAAATAAACCACCACTGCTTAATTCTTCTTGCTGCAATTCATTCCTCCGTTGCTCTATCAAAGGATCAGGACTCTTCATTATTCTTCTTGTACGCCTGAAAATCCCAGTAAAACAGCATATGTAAAATGAGAAACTTGATTCTTATGGTCCATGAAGTTCATGTCAACAAGAGCTCCAGTACCTGTCTCGCACATGCTGAGCTGGAAAGGTAGGCATGAACTCCTTGGACTTGGGAAGTGGAACTTCCCGGAACCATTCATGCTTCAGAGCCACTTCAGCAGTTATCCGCTGCATGGTTACCACACACACATATAATTAATAATTAAAATAATAGGAGACTAAATTGTTCAAAGTACCAAAGAAACGAACCAAAATGGTAAGAATACCTTATCAGGGTCATAAGTTAAAAGCTTGCTCAATAGGTCAAAACCAGCATCAGAAAGTACCGGTAAGCCAGTAAATGGCGTAGCAGGAAATTTCTTGCGCAATTGGTTGTTCCTGAAATAAATTCATCACTGATTAGCAGAAATTACATTTAACTTAGGTAACCTCAAGAGAAAACCAGAAAGCTAGACAACAATCAATTGTGGCCTGAAGCCTCAACAAAAGGAGGTGATGTAAAAAATACACAAATCTTGTCAAGGATTAAAATAAAACCTACTCATTCCTGACGGAGTAAACCTTCACACCAGGAAGTCTGGAGAACCCAGGCCAGATAGTCTCATTTGGTGAGCCGAGGATTCCATAAATCTGCAAGAACATCATGAAAGAAACTAAGTAGGTTAGATATTACTCAAATTTAATTAAATTATCTAATAAAAAGAAATTCATAAATCGGCTCATTTAATCTGCTGACAGATTTTACCTTCTTAAGCTGGTCACGTTCTGTTATCCCGTTAAACAATGGTTCTTTTGATAACAGCTCAGCCATAATGCATCCAACAGACCACATATCAATTGCAGTTGAATATTGTTTGATCCCCAGAAGAAGTTCTGGTGCTCTGCAAACGAACTTAGACTTCAGTTCATCTTAAAACATAAAACAGCAAACATGCACTATTGTGACATAGCAGTATTTTGGAATTAAGTATCACAATTATTTCAACTTATAGCCCATATCACTTTACTATTTCCATTTCAAAACCAAAATTGGTCTAACTATTTCTATCAACATATTCCATGCAGCCTACAAGTACAGCATAACCGTCCACTCCTCATTTTCAGCCATTCTATTTCTATTTTAAAATGGAAACACAAAAGTGAGATGCGCTTAATGTTTTATGAGAAAAAATGATATTATACCAAGATCACGAAAATATAAGGAAATCTTATCTTACTATCATATAAAGCTCAATAGTTGAGCCAAAGATTTTCCCGCCTAAAATTTCAGGTAGCTTCCTGAGCAAGCCTGCGAATTTTGTTAGTATTTTTATTTTAAAGTTCAGATATATTAACACGCTGGTATAAGGAAAAAAACCGGCAATAGTTAATAATTATTGCTTTAAAAAAATATACGGATTAAGGGAAAAAAATTAAATTACAAAGATAATGGAAACTCTAATAAACAATTATCATACTTTAATAATTTTTCAAAGCTAATACATATTAATTATCCTACTTTAACAATTCTAATTTGTTTGTAACCGTACACATTAAATAAGGGCATATAAGAAAACTATGTATTATTTTCATGCATCGCATGGGGATAACACTAGTATAGAACTAAAAACTCTTCTAAAAGAGATAAAGCAAGAACTATACATAATGCCAAAAAAAGCATGCATGCACTCGCAAGTTACTCTTACACTGTTACAGGTAAAAGGAAAGGAATAATCGGGTGAAAGACCAAAGAAGAAGTGATGCATACCTGTACCACAAAGTAACAACCAATTGAGTATAGGGCTTCAGGGGGCTCCCATATTGCCGAGCCAGGCCAAAATCACAGATTTTCAGCTCACCACGATTATTTAAAAGTAAATTTGATGTTTTCAGATCTCGATGAAGTATCCAATTATCATGAAGATGTTTGACACCCTCCAGCAGCTGGAGCATAAGGCATTTAACTTCACTTTGACTAAATCGGTCTTTCATTGTATCCATCAATCCCTTAAGGTCATGTTCCATGTACTCCATTACCAAGAAGATGCTGTCAAGTTTGTTATTTACAACTACTTCTTTGACATCTATTGTTGACGGATGGTTAAAAGAGAGAAGAATGTTTATTTCCCTAAGTGATGTCAGAGGAAACCCTTCTCTCTCTTTCTCCATCTTGACCTTCTTCAAAGCAACTATTTCTCCAGTCTTCTTCTCCCTTGCTCTATAAACAATCCCATAAGTGCCTTCATTTATCTTGTTCAATCTCTCAAACTCATCAACACATCTACATCCCTGAAGCATATTCACACTCCTTCCCGGGGCAAGTGCACGCTCTGGTTTACCCGAATAGCCATGTTCATCCTCGGATTCCATGTCTGACTGGCTAAAATTAGTATCAGAATAATTATGGTCCTCATCCATCTCCATGTAGTCATTCTTATCCATTGGGCAACCATCCCCACTGTAAGACCTAACATACCCGTCAGATCCAGAGGAACTTCCCCTGGTTCCTCTAGATCTTTCACGTTTAACCTCTCCAAGTCCTGGACTTGTTGATTTCCAACTTCCCCTTGCTACAGCTGACTCAGAACCAGACCTGGACATCTTCCACTTGAGCATGTCTCTTTCATCAGAAACCACACCTTCATCAATTGGGGATTCAGCATTATCTGCCCACCGAGAGGAAATAATTGTCTGCAGAGGCTCAAACCCATCGGCATCCAATGCCACAGCTCCCTCGTCACTGGAACACTCTCCCTTGGGAGACAGGGAAGATGTTTCAACGGGAACTCCTAACACGTTTGGCATTAAGTCAATTTTAGGAACTGATGATTTAGATTCCTTAATCTCTATATCATCCTTAGGTGAAATCTGTAAAGCCTCATCCAGAGAAGGGGCAGATGGCTGACAATAGGATTTGATCACAGGAGGTAGAGTAGGTAACTCAGTAGCATCAGGATCATTCTTAGCCTGGGCTGTTTTGCTCAAGTCCCAATCATCTCTATCCCAAACAATGGGAGAAAATTTGCGCTTTTTATTCTGAATAGACCATGCCTGCTTTCCATTTTCCAACATCTTAGCCTCACTCTCTATATCAATTTCAGGTTCCAAATCAACAGCGCCGTCAGACTCATCGCTATACAGCTCCCCAGGCTCTCGATCAATGGCACGACCTGCAAATTCAGTCCGCCCATCACCCCTACAGCCAGAACCACTCTGACTAGAAGTAACAGACCCACCATTTATCACCTCCCTGTTCTTAATATCCTTCTGTCTGATCCTACCCGTACTATCCCTACTATTTCCATGGTGAACCTGACTTCCGCCCCGCTGATAAAAATCCGGGTATCCGTTCCTAAGAGATTCATAATTCCCTTCCACACGCCTTTCCTCATTCTTTGGCAGGCCAAACTCCATCTTGCGACCCTTGAACTCGTTGTCTTTGTGGCCTCCATGTCTTCCAGCCGCCATCCTCTAAAAAGTTTATGCCCGCAAACAGAACGCTAGCTACAAATTTCCCAAGTTCAAGTTTTCCCGACAAACCCAAACTCTGGCTCCAAAGTCGAACCCTAACAATTTTTCAGCTCCTTCCAGAATGAAAGAAAACCCTACTCCGTTTGCTCCGAGAAACTCAAAAAAGGATCTGGAAGTGAACAAAAAATCGAAACACGCGCTCCTTCTTTACTTTAACTGAATCAAATAATGGAACACTATAACAATGGTGTGTTATATATTCTCTCTCAGACGGGGTATGAGCAATTGCGGTGCTTACCAATAAAACAGTCGATCAAAATCTTATGACTGTAGAAGTAAGTGAAGGAGGCGCAACAGATCTCATCCGGAGAGGAGAAAGCACGGCTGAGCGGCGGAAGAAAAGCCGAGTCGGAACCCGGACTTGCGAAAGAGAGTCGAATCAGTAGGATTCGCACTCTAAAGAAGGAAGTCGGCTAGATTTTTTTAAAATATTTTATTATTATTTTTTCTTTTTTTTAAAAAAAATGTAAAGAGAAAAACAAGAAATTCAAAATTTCTTTATTATCTCTGCGCATTATTATTTTTCAAACGCAGGAGACCTAAACCTTTACGTCTTTAGCCGCCTTTTTTGTTAAATTTTTGGGCCGAAATAATATATAATCCCTTTTCCCCCTCTTTTCTTGCTTATATTGCTTTTAATAAGAATAAGAATTCACAGGTTTTAAAAAATTAATAAAAATAAAAATTCACGAATAGCCAGTTGTCAACTTTCACTTTGAAAAAATGCTATTTGTCAGCTTCCAACCGAAATATTGCTTAAACCGGTCTCGTGAAAAGTTTTCAGTGTGTCGGTCGGTCTCAAACCGGTCTCAGATACCATACATGCACCACTTCCACTTGGCTAGTTTTTTGAGGGTGACAGAATATTGCTTTTGTTTTATATTTTTTAGTTTTACAATTGAGTTTTACCACAAAAATAATGTGTTAATATATTTGATGGCCATCACCGGCAGGGATTGATTTTATGAATAAGTCTTAAAATCATATAAATACAAAATTGTTTTTTCTTTTCGAAAAATTCTTGAAGACTGCATAGTTACAGTTAACCTGAATGATACAATGAAGAATACTTCACCTTTCTGGAGATCCGTTTGGTAACTTGAAGTAGATAATAGGTACTATATAGTAACATAAAATGAAAATTTATATACTCGTCCTCAGGTCAAATCTAAACAAAAAAATCCATTACCAGCATATTTGGCTTGAGGGTGTTTGATTTAGAGCTTGTTTGATGCTCTTTATTTGTAAAAATATGGAGAATTTATAATGAGGAGAGATGCAGAATGTGTATTGAGAATGTAAAAAGGTAAAAAATATGTTGTTGTAATTGAATAGTTTTCAAATCAAATGTCAAATCAGTGGTAGATAAAATTATAAATTAGCAAAATAAAGAGCATCAAACAAGCTATAACTTTTAAGAACTGATTTTATGAAAAAGTGATTTTATGAAGAAGTTATTTTTCTGGTGATTTCCACACATGCCCAAAAGGGAGCTTCTACTCTTTCTTCTAAATTTGAAGTTTTCCCAAACATGCTTTCAATACACTTACTACAAGCATTGCACACTATGCAATATTACCAATTTGATGTGTAGATCAAGTTCTTAGCAACAACTACAAGCTTTCAAGAAGTTGTCGACGTCTCAAGAAGCTTATAAACAGAAATATAATGAGTATTGGCAGCGTTTATCCACCGATCGAGGCTAATAAATCAAGAAATCGACCCACTGATAAATGTAGCAGGAGAATAGATTGAAAGAATTTCCTTGAGACAATTTCAAAGGCACATATACTTTAGAACTGGGAATGTTTAAATGCATGAAAAGATTTTTCTACCAGCAGAAGGAAGGCAACTTAAAGGAAAAAGAAGAGGGAAGGTGACCGGTTCTTCTAAAATAATCCGCCCTTTCTGAAGTCTGCACGGCCTGCTCGTTCAGTTTCGCTTCAGCATTTGTGCGCCTTTCCTCAGCTATTCTCCTGGTTGATGCAAGTTTATTCGTGTACTTTTCTTGTGCTCGAGATTTCGTTCTCTCAGCCTTTACCTACAAAAAAGAATGGAAAAGTGGCGTAGTTAGCAGATTTTTGTTACTTTTCAATATTTCATTTTCAGCCCGCCAGAGAAAAATCTACAGAAGAGAACTACGGAAATCTATCCACTACTTTAAGTAGTTCTAGATTTGTACATTCTATGATTAATGATAAGGGATCTAAAAAAAAAAATGTTGGTTAAGTATAATAGCTGTGTCTAGCTCCCTTCTTCTAACTCTTAGAACAACAGCCTCATTGAAAACGATGTTAACCAGTTGGCATTGCCTATGAAACTTGATTTGAATAAGAACATTGTGAACAAATTAGAAATGTCCGTATCCTCCCTTTTGATTCATGTATTTCATAAATTTTATATTTTTTCCCCACCAAGCTCATTATCAAATATGGGTAACACGATGAAGTATCAGTCAAATTACAGTTTTAAATCTTCAGTAAATGCGGTGTGTAAATAATGTCAAATTACCTCCATTCTTCGCATTTCCATTTCAGCTTTCCTTTTCTGATGGTTTTCCCAAGCCTGAATCTTCACTTCTTCGCGCTTGTATCTGCAGATTCACCCACTGATTTTTTAAACTAAAGGTTTCTTAAATAGATAAACTGTAAGCTTTGGCAGATTTTTGAACACTTCGGTTTCTTCATAAAAGAATGATGATTCAATAAATTACCTTGCCATGTATTTGGCACGTTCAGCCTCATCCCAAGCCATTGCTCGGGTCTCCAGAGGATTCAACTTTTTTGATTGATCTGATGTTCTGTTCGAAGACACATTGCTAGCATTTGGTTCTTCTCCATCTCTGCTGCATTGTCTGCTTCTGTCATTAGCCCTGCCAGCCTCCTCTCTTGTCTCAGTTGGGACTGTAACATCTTGACCACCTCCGAGAGCCAGCAATCCATTCTGACTTCTTAGCGGAGTTGACGGACCTGAGCAAATCGGGCTTTTTGATGCTGGAGTGGTGGCTCTGATAGGAGTAGCCGTCCTCGAGGGTTCTTGACTTGCAATCGGAGTCATTTCCGTCCCCATATCCCTTACACATATGGATCTCACAACCGCTGCAGAACTACTAACAGGCTTATTGATTCTCCATATCGAGTCATCACAGTCTACTTTCTTAGTTTCCACTTCATATGGATTCACACTTGTAGAACCAGCACCATCATCTTCTTCCTCATCACCACTTGAGTATTCCTTCTTTGGCACCGGAACTATCAATCTCCTGTCATCAGCGTTTGAATTACGCGGGGAAGCTTTAACCTGATTTTTCTCTCCTCCTTTTGATAGATTTACTAACCATTTTTGCGCATCATCCCATTTTGATGGAGTTGGTTTTCCTAGCGCTGTTCGTTGATGAGACGCTCGATTCATTCCGTTCCCTTTATGAAACTCAAAATTCATACAACTTGCACCAGGTGTCTCTTGTGTAGTGCCATAACTCAAGCAACCCTTATCCTCTATGGATCTCATTTTTATGCCTTTTGATCTACTAATTATAACTCACACCCCGAATATTTCGCTTCCCTTTTCTCATCTACCAAGCAAACTAAGTAAAGGTATATACATTCACAAACAAACCATTCTTTCCCCAGGCAGTTAAAACACAATAATCCGGTGCTAATGTCGTCTCATCACCGATCCCAATGACTTCTAAAAGTGATGAGATCTCAGGATGAACATCTGCATTAGTATTTTGAGTACAAAACCAACCTAGTTAGTATAATTTTTCCAAGTCCAGTTTCTATAAATTCCACTTTCTTGTAAACATTAACACAAAGTAAAATGCACAGCCACCCATAATAAGAGATTTAATAACAGCAACTTGAAATTTAAGAGGCTAAGAGAAGAAGTGCATCTGAAGAAACATTAAAGCAAACAATATTCATGCATAAATTCAACAATGGGAGTTGCAATTCCCCTATTCATTATTAATACAAAGCATATATCTTCCCAGACGGTGGCCTTATAATAATATCAAACGTCAACAAAGTAAGCCTCCCAATAAGTTTCGAGTCGACCACCTGAATTCTTTTTCTCCATTAATTACTATGAGAAAACATACCAATAAGAACATAAATAAGGTGTATGCTACAAATGGCCATGAAATATGCTTAGCAAGAACCAGAAATGGAGACAGAGTACTGTACATTGAATTCAGCCATACTGGATTTTGTGAAGGAGAGAGCAAACCAAATGTGCAGAGAATAAGAACTCTGAAACCATAGACTATGTAGAGAATGGCAGATTTTAGTAGATGAAGTTCAGATCCACCGACTGGTAAAAATGCAGCAACTGTGGGCGGTAACAGTTTAAAAAAAAAAAAAAAATTGGTTCGCAAATAAAATACTGCTCAAGTTTCTTGATATTGCTGCATTTTGTCACCTAAACGTACAGTGGTTCAACTTGCCTCCATAACGTGGAATCTTGAGAAGTTTTTCAACGTCTCTGAGAAAAAAATTTAATATCTATGGCCTTTTCTGGGACCAGTTATTTCAAGAAATCTTTAAAGTTTGGGGAATTACCGGGAACATTGGTCACAAGATTAGTTAAGAAGCTTGTTAAATGATATGGGATAAAGTTGGAAATTGTGAAGAGTTGGGGTTTGTAATAACCCATCTCACTTTTATCAGTTGGCTGAAAGTGATAGCATCTAAGTACAAAAAACAAAGCACAACTTCCATAAATTTAGAGTCTACTATTTGATACCTTATCTACAATCTAGATATTTGCAAGCATAACCTATTTGCCTACCTCAATCATTGGCACGTTAATTTTCAAAAAAATTTCCAGACTAGAGAGGCTTCTTCTCTTTACCGTTCATCGATCTAATGCAAGAAGATGCAAAGATCCTAAGTCATATCTCGTGGCATGCCACTTATGAAGATGTGTGAGGTTTTTAATTGACGAAAGGAATCTGATGCATGTAATACATCGTCTTTAGAACTATTAACGGTTTATGCCTTTATATATGTACAATGTAATCAAATGACTTTAGTCAAAAATATGTAAAACATATCTAATAAGTGAAATTAGTGATGTAGTCAGTGCTGGAGCCATTTGAGTGTGTAATTTAAGATGTGATGTTTTTTTTATTTTTTTTTCTGAGAATTTTCACATGGCCAGGATGGGCAACAACAGAGGGTGTCTGATACAATGTGTGGTATAATTTGGCCAAGTATGGATGACAATTATTTTGACCATATTTGTACTTGTCTACATTGGGGACCCTTAATTTCACCAGCAATAATTAATCAAAGAAAGCGACTTCTAAGATAGGGATGGCAAAAATTTCCCACCCCTTATTAAGAGACACATCCCTTCGTTTTTCCATCTTGAGAACTTGGTCTTGGATATATGAATTTACCTCGCTTCGTTTTCTTTTAATTTACTTTAATGCAAATGTAATTTGTAAATT
>CAVNYN010212960.1:0-29202 GCA_963692815.1 Nyctanthes arbor-tristis
ACTTTTTATCTACTTCTATATATATTTTCAAATAGAAAATGGTTGTTAACATGGACAAACAAAGATTTGATAATCTAAACAATACATTAGTATGAAACAATACATTAGTATGTGACAATGGCCACTACTACTACCACCATGTATATGCTTGAAATTAATTTGTCAGCGAACTATAAGTTTCGTTTCTTTAAGTCCATTCAAAACTGACGCTACACATTGATTAGCTTGGTTAGACGGATTAGCTTGGTTAGGGTTGAACTTGGAAATCATGTTGTTGTGAGTTCCACTAATTCCATAAATCAACTTATAAACAAGCACATATCAAACTAAGAATGGTTTTGTTATATATATATATATTGAGACATGTTTCTCGACCCTGCCTACGTTCTTCTTGAATCTATACGAGGCCATCATTTTATATATGCTGGTGTGACTGTACGTTCACCTAACTCGAACATTGTCAAGCTAAACTTTATGCTATACGTAATATTGCTCAAAAATGAAAAATGTATGACATTCATATTTTCAGAAATGATCAATATATAGTTTACAAAATATATATATCCTTGGTATCATACATGAAATACAAGGAAAAACTTTCAATATTATGAAATAGTTATGCTTTCTTAAACTATATATAGTACTAGACTTCTATACAATGATAAGTACATAGCAAATGAAAAACTAGCCAACATATGATGGACGCAAACCATATATGCAAACATTGGCCCTCAAAACTTAGTCGAAGTCACTTAAAAGAGTCCATCCCGACTCCCAGCTTCTCCTCAATAAGGTCCAGCGCTTTCCCGAGCCTTGGAGTAGAAAACATAGTAGAACTCAGAGATAATGCCGGTGAAGAAAATGAAAGAAGCTCCGGCTGCAAAAACTCCCTTTCTGACGGTCTCACAAGATGGGGGGTTGTCAAAAAACTGCGTCCTGTACTTGGTGTGATAAGCATTCCTTACCGAACCAGCCAATAAGCAAGCCTCAGCAATGAAAAATGTCACCCTGAACCACATTTGCATATTTTGATGTTAAACTATCAATAATGAAACTGTCCTAAATCCCAATACAAGAGAGAAAAAATTTCAAATGTTCCATTAATTGAAGACTCAGTGCATATACACGTAATCCTGGTCAATGAGAAATAAGATAACTTAGCGCTTATTGATTCTGTTACATGGAATAGAGAATTGATTATTTGGGTATAAGTTGGGCTCTTACAAATTTTCTATAATTAATGCATTTTCCGGGACAGCGTGATTATATGACAATACTTGAATTGAAGGCAAATGATGTGCCTGATCAATATTTTGTACCTGTGAGAAAAAGTGATATATATTGGCACACTGGAATTCTGTAATAAATTAAAGCCTGTGTTGGCTTTATAGCAAAATTACCGGCACATCCATTGTTATAGTGTCAAATGTCTAATAATGAAAAAACTATGGCACATAGAATCTATTTTCAAAACAATATTCCTATATTACTAGTAAATAAGAAAACTGGCCCTTTATGTCTTGTGTTAATTTTTTTGACTTTTCCAATTTGGTGAGCTTTTATGTAATTTGGACAAAATTTGGACTTTTCACCTTTTGCACAAGCACCCATTGAAAAAGTGACTTTGGGGGTCTAAGTTCCTAATTAATATTAATTGGGACGTTATATCCACTTTTAAGTATTAAATTTAGTACTCTTAGAAAATTAAAAATTCACTGATATATCAATTGATTCTTTTTTTTTTTATTAATAACACATAGTATGTTTTGAAATAAGTAGACGGTACCAGCAGAAAAGGAAAAGAAGAAGCGCACATGCCCTTGAACTTCCCGGACTTAGAGCCTTGCCGAAGCAAAAGCATCGACTGGCAGACATAATAAGCGCTTGACTTGCCATTAGAAAGAAAAATCCACCGACTCCGTATCCGGTAGCAATGTCGGAGTCGTAAACACAATAGTTATAATTCCCCTCGCTATCCAACTTCGTTATAGCTTGTTTACACATTAATAATAACATTAAAATATTTTCCTATAATTGTTTGAGTTCCAAACATTAAACAACCTAGTACTAAAACATAATAGTTCTACACGAATGAGAAAAACAAGCTCATCACAAGTGAATATACAACTTAATGAATATATAATGGTTTAGATTACTTTTCTTAATAAGGTTTACCTTTTACAATGAGTATGAAAATGACTATTCAGAAATTAATTAGGATTAATTTTACGAGAGGTCACTCAACTTTCACTTTAGTTGCCAGGAATTAGGTTATGGATTTTTACCCTACTTGCAATTCAATCAGTACTGAACTTTGATTTAACAGTAATTGGCAATTATTAGCAATTTAATCACTAAATTTTTATTTAATTGCAATTATATTGCCTGTTAATCTCACGTTAGATTACTAACTTCCTTTGGCTTGGAGATCTATTCGATTGACTTTTCTAAGTGAGCCCAACCACTATCAGTAATGCAAATCCAAATTATAACAATAACATGATAGTTTTCTTTACGTGCCAAATCCAAGTGACATGTAGTCATGCATTTACATGACATGTACATGAGATGCTATAACGGAACCTCTCAAAAGTTTCATAAAAACAACTAATGATTATCTTATAATAGTCATGTATGAATCTAGATCTAATAGACTATATATTTTAGACACATGAACTGTTCCAACAATGTACTTGTTTCAGAACCAACTCAAAACACAACAGGATGTACAGATTGAGAATTAATGTGCCGTAGTAGGTGGACAGATAATTTTTATTTTCCTTTTTATTTGGCCATGTTATGTGATTGGTTCCATTACGAAGCCAACCATTGGCTCTAAGATGGTTTCCATTCTAAACTATATATATATATATATATATATATATATATATAAAAGAGCTCAAGGGCTGATCTAGTGATCTAGAGACTATATAATTCAATATATGCTCAAACCTAATTAAACCTACGTTTATGTATATTGATCCAAACCACATGCGAGAAATCTATAAACGTTAACCATGCATGATGAACAATTAAACAATGAATTTGGTCCACTTTTAAATCGAAACTATTAAAGGTAGAGTTGGGGTAGAAACTAGAAAGAAAGGAGACATACAGTGCTTCTCCTTTGCTCGGCAGCAACGGCCAAAGCGAAAGCAATCAGATCAAAAATGAAGACGAAGATCATTATCAGTTTCAACCCCATTGGAGGAGTCAGAGGAATGACAACCCAAGAATTCCTACAACAGAACCCAGATCTCGATCCCTCTCTAGTTGTAAGCTTACAATCTACTTAAGTATGAACATTTCTCTTTCTACATATAGACAATCACTTTGAGTAAGCAGAGTGCAACACTAGAGGTTTACCCAAAAAAAGATGATGACATTTCTCCTAGTGAAGCAACTAAACACCAGAACATTGGGCCCAACTTTTTTCAAATTAGGTGGTCAAATCATTTTCAAACTAGGTTTAGACAGTGACTTTTAATTGTATCTAAGGTGGTTCCATCTTAAAAGGATTAAAGTTTGAGATTCCCTAAACACTTTATATATATATATATATATATATTTTTTTTGTATTTATTCGATATTGGATTTATCGCTTGATATGACCCCTCAAGATAGTAGCTTGTTTGAACAGATTAATCTTGAAATCTGTGTACTCGGTTGAGTCTTAATTATTAACCAGATTGAATTACTAATTTAAGTTTAATGGGCTCCGATACCATATTACAGCTCAGGTTCCATCTTATAAAAAGTAAGCAGTTAAGGGGTACCCGAACACTTTCTATATTTGTTATTTTTTGTGTATTTATCAATTGAGATTTATCCCTTTACAAAAAGGGCATTACTGTTGAAACGAGTACCATAGACACTTATAGGTTAATTTATTTATGTTTTAATATTTGTTGAATATGGGATTTATTTATCTGTTGAATATCTTTAAGTTGTAGCATATTTGCTAATAAACTCATGATTAATGAGGTGCCCGAGACCGAACAAAAGAAATCACTAATTAATCATGATTTCTCATACCAGTTAGTAATTTTTATTGACAAAAGTTTCTAATAAATTATTGTCCATTAAATCATTATCGAAAATGGTGTTTCCACTCCTTGTCTTCTTTATTGTCTAATTTGAGCGAATAACACTTTCTTCGAAGCGAAAAGACAAGACGATCAAAACTCATGGAGTGTAGTCCATGAACCCCAATGTGTTTTGGCCATTTGAGATCATTTAGGCCCTTAAAATTGCGATTTTCTATATTTCAATTTTTTCCCCATTTTGTTTATAATTTATTCTTTTATTATTTAATCATAGGGCTTGTCTAGAGCTATTTACATAATTTTTTTTTTTTAAAATAAACTTCCTTCATTCATAATAAAATAGGAGGTTGCAAAAGGGACACTGGGCCAAAAAGAGCTCGGAGCCAGACCCAGCTAGAGATAGCCCAAGCAAGGTCTGTTACGAAAGCCCAAAGAAAAGTGTCCAAATTGGTAACAACGGCCCAAACGAAGAAATGAAATAAATTCGGTGTCTTCATCCTGGAGCCTTTCGCACCCATGCTTCTTCAAATTGTGATGCAAACCAATAGACAAATAAAAATTTCGGGTAATTTGCGCAAATAGACTCTATTGTTTACTAGCAGTAAGGAAATAGACCATATCATTTCTAACTTGGCGATTTCAACCTTAACGTATACTATTCCTTGTAAAAATGACTTATTGTCTAAATTTATCCATTTATGTTGTTAAAATGACTTTTTTACCCCTATTTTCTTTTTTCTAAAACATAATTCTTTTTAAAAGTATTTTACTCTTAATTTCAAATAAAATATAAAAACAAAAATTTATATTTTGATGTACTCATATTCAACTGCCATCATAATTTTACCTACCCACTACCACAAAACAAACATGATCTTTTCGATTTTTCAGTTAACTAGAACATTTTTTAGAATTTCTAGTGGAATTTCGACTTCCTGACCGTGGTGTGTGATGATCAATATAAACACCAACATGATACATCCGTTAATTAAAATATTACTTGTTGTCTTTAGATTTCACTTGAAATTAAAGGTAAAATTCTTTTAAAAAGAATTATATTTTAGAAAAAAGAAAATAAAGGGTAGAAAGGTCATTTTAACAACAGAAATTGATAAATTTAGACAATAAGGCCCTTTTTGCAAGGAATAATATACGTTAAGGTTGAAATAACTAAGTTAGAAACGATAGGGTCTATTTCCCTACTATTAGTAAATGATATAGTCCATTTACGCAAATTACCCAATAAATTTCAATAGAATAAAGTGTCAAACTTTATTTTTGACTCAAGGCTAAAATATTTTCATTTGAAATATGAGATATACTTTCTATACTTATTCAGATGGAATTTCATCGTTGGTCATATATATATATATATATTTAATTTACTTACTTAAATAAAGATCAATAATTAATCCAAAATAAATAAATGTTTATGGGTAATTATATTCCCACCACAAATTTTTATTCCTACACCACATTATAAATATACCACATTTAACTTATACTTTTAATTATAAGTATACACAAGTGTCAATTTACATATATGTCTGTAAAATTAATTATTCTAATCAATATGACACCCTGTCAAAGATTTTTATATTTTTAAAGATATTTTCTAATTCTAGGTAATATTTTCCTCTCCACATTATTCGTAGCTCGAAAAATATATAAATTGGATCTTAAATCAAAGCGTTCGACGTAAGCTTCAATACAAGCTAATTTATGAGATCAAACATCCTTTGTATGTCCATATACGGACTTAAAAAATTATCTCTCAAACTTAATTTAATAAAATCATAAATCATCTATAACTTCTGAAATTAGATCTATTTTATTTATTTTTCCAAACATCTATTTTATTTATTTGATTTACCTTTTAGAATTAAAACTAATTAACAAATGTTCCAACTTTTTTGATAAGACAACTAAAGTTTTACATATTTTCCCAGTCCCACCAAAAATTGGCATTTCATTTTAAAATTGGAAGAAAATTTATCTATTTTTTTATTTCAATCATGTAATATTATAAATAAATGAAATTAACCACAATATACAAATACTTATAACAAATTTGTTGGTAATTTTAAAATTATTTGATTTTCATGAAGAAATTATGTAATCGGTGAAATTGATTCTAATTTTCTTATGTCACAACTACTAACGATACTCATCAATATATATAAACAAAATAAAACTCGAAAAGAGAAAAAAAGACAAACGAACTATTCATATTCATTATTATTTTATGAGTTTATAAAATTTGCTTTCAAAAATTAATTAAGATACTAAAATTAAAAATAACTTTCTGAAATTTTAGAAAAAAAGTTGAAATCATTAGTCATGAAACCACTGTAATAGTATATTGTAAATTAAAATTGTACTAGGAAATTATTTAAGAAAGAAATTAAAAACAATTATTAAAAAGAAATAAATTTAAGATAATTATGAATGTGTGATGTGAAAGGAAAAAAGTTAAAAACAAAAAAAGGGTTTAAAAGAAGATTATTAATGTAATTTCATTTAATTAGGATATTTAAGAGAATAAGAAAATGTGGCATGACGATAATTATAGTGGGAATATATAATTTCTCAATGTTTATATAAAGTTCGGTATAATTAAGTTCTAACACTTTATTGAGTACATATCCAAATATAAGTCCATGCTTCTCCGTAACTAGACCCTTGAGCAGGACTTTGTCTCGAGAGGCCTGTGTTTATGCTGCTCGAGTGACAGACGCAAATACGCAATATTAATCCGGGGGGAGAGTAGTGCATGTACGTTTGCATGGTACAGCTGTACCCCAACAGCATAAAATGTGTTTCCCAAATTAAGAAATTCGTGTACTAACTTTATACAGCCTGTTGTGTGATTGCAGTTTTAATTACCTACGTACAAAATAAGGTTTTCTTCTCCATACACAAAATATCCTATAAGATATGTCAATTGGCATAAATTTAATTTTTGAGAATGATCTTCTTCTGCCTCAATCTTATCATCAATCACAATTTCCACAAAAAAAAAAAAAAAAAAAAAACCACACTAATTTACAAGAAGTTTCTAATACCTAGTACTATCGAATTTGGTGGAGAAATGGAGAAGAGACATTAAGTGGAAGGTATATGTTTATTTTCTATTGCACCGTTTCATACAACTAGTAGCATAAGGAAACCAACTGCTCGCATTAGAAAATTAAGTAATGATATACATCTTCCTATTAGAGCATCTTCAATGGGAGGGTTCATTGTAGAAGTGATGTGGAGGAGAGAGATAGAGAGAAGATGATTATTTTAAGTAAATAGGAATAGAAAGAGGTGTAGAAAAAAATAAGGGGAAAAATGAAAAAGAGGAGAGAGATGGAGATAAATTCAAAAATAATGATAAAAAAGTAGTGGATTGGGTGAAGGAGAGGGTCTACTTGTGCACCTTACACGGGACTCAATAGAGGAAAAGTGGGGAAAATAGTGTAAATGAGATAAAAGTGATTAAAAGAAAATGAAAGTAGATAAAAATTACGGGACCCATAATTTTTTTGTGTGTTTCTCTCTCAAATAAATGGACCTAGTCCAAAAAAAATGGCATTGGAGATGCTCTTAGTTTAGCAGTTAACACTTTCACGTTTTGAAAATTCAAATCTCAAACCACCCTAATCCTTTAATCGATAGTTTTGCACATCAATTTCTCTTCACAAAATACCTTCATTTTTATCAATCGGTAGACTATATGTCTGGTGCCTTATTATTTCTTAGTAAACTAATACTCCTTCTGTCCTACTAAGATATGCTTACATCGAATTTAATAGGATTAGGAAAATTTCAATTAGCGTGCTATTTGAAAAGTAAAATCTAATAGTATCTTACCTCTATACCCCTTCATTTGCTAATTATGTCACCTCAATAGTAATTTTTTATGCAATTTCATCTTAATAGTATTATTCCATAGACAACGATATATATTAGATAAGGATATAAAAAAGAAAAATTAATATTCTAACTACTTTTTTAATAAAGAAAGCAGCCTACAAATTGAGACGGACGAAAACAAACCTATCTAAATTGGGAGTTAGGAAGGTTTATGATTAGTCTAAAAATTTCTCATGCTAAAAATAATTTATAATAATTTAATAATAGTGCGTGCATGGGGATGGGGAGGGCAAAAGCGTCCTAACAAGTAGTCCAACAAAGCCGAAACATAAGAGGATGAAGAATGAAGGAGTCTCAGTTGGAGAGAAAGACACGAAAGAAAAGAAAAAAGAAAGAATGATCCATTCATAACAGAAGAGAGCTAAGGAGGCGGAAGAGTTCAAGAAAAAGGGGAATGGAATTCATAACGACTCCCATTAAAAGCAGCCGAAATTAGCTCATAATCTTTTGTGAGCATCGCCTCCATTTCACTCTTCATCTCTTCCGCATGATTTTTGTTAGATTAATACACTCTCTCTTCCCCCTTCTTTAAACCCACTTTCATTTATTGACTGACGTCTCATCCCAACCCTCCCCTGTTTTTTGTTTTTTGCTTTTTTTCGTCTCTTTTCTTTGTGGGTTTTTTGCAGTAATAATAATATTATTAATTTTGGAATAGCAGAAAATCAATTCGTAGTTTGAAGATTTTGATTTCTGCAGATTTGGGGATTATTTTATAAATTCTAGCTGTGGGGGAAGATGGCGGACTTGGAGGCCCAAACTCCGGCGACCATCTTCAACGACAAAGCCAATTGTCTTGTTTCATTGAAGGTTTATTTATATTATTATCTTTTGATTAATTTATATTATTGGCATTGCAATCTGCATGCATGCACTGTTCTGTTCTTAATTAATCACTGAATTAGATTTGGCCTTTTGAATTTTATTGAGTCTCTTGCCCTAAATTCTTCAGTTTCTGGGGGCTCTGATATTTGCGCTACTCAAGGAGTGATAGTTTTAACTATTATTATTTTGATTTTCTTGACATAATAATGAATGAATAAAATAAATTTGGTTTCTGGTAGTTAATTTCGATGAAATTAATTACTTTTCTCGTGTGTGATTTTAATTTAATCCGTGATCATTGACTTTATTTATCAAAATCACCCAACTTTTTGGTGTTCTTTCGGTATTTAATGAACCTTACCAGGATATTGCCATATGGTACAGTAATGTGTATGTTGTACAAGCAGAAATAAAGTTAAAAATTTCTGTTCTTAATTAATCACTGAATTAGATTTGGCCTTATGAATTTTATTGAGAGGACTCCCTCTAAGCTACAAGGTCAAGTAGCACTACTCACAAATTGAGGTAAGATATCTTCGATTTCCACTAGCACAACTGAACCGCCTATTAGAATATGTATAAAACCGAATAAGAAAACAAAAACCAAAAATAGGCAACTAATAAGATAGGGGGAAAATGCTTCATCATAGAACAAAACAATAAACAGAGACTTCCATTTTACAATCTTTTCAGGCCTTATCCCAAGTGTTAAAGACAGAACTTTACAATTACTGAGCTGAACATGATTCACAACTATTTAGTAATGCTAGACAAAGCTAACGGCATGCAAGGTTACTCATGGAATTAATTTATATTATTGGCATTACAATCTGCTTGCATGCATTGTTGGTTTCTCCTCCCTTCTTTTTTTTTTTTTTTTTTTTTGGGGGGGGCGGAGAATTTTAACTTCATGAATTTTCAGTTTCTGGATGTCGTTTACAAGATTAAAGTCAGACATGAAGGGTGTATGAAGAAATCAAAATCAGAAGATAAATTAATCTTGAAGGGTGTATCAGGAATAGTATTTCCTGGAGAATTGTTAGCCATGCTTGGACCATCTGGTAGTGGAAAAACAACTCTGCTGACAGCACTTGGAGGCCGACTTGGTGGAAACCTCGGCGGAAGCATAACGTACAATGGAAAGCCATTTTCAAATGCAATGAAACGAAATACGGGCTTTGTCACACAAGATGATGTCCTATATCCTCATCTGACCGTGGCTGAAACGCTCAGTTACACTGCACTTTTGAGGTTGCCTAATAGTATAACTAAAGAGGAAAAGGTTAATCAGGCGGAAGCTGTGATAACTCAGCTTGGACTATCCAGATGCAGGGACAGCATTATAGGTGGTCCATTTCTGAGAGGAGTCTCTGGGGGTGAGCGAAAACGTGTTAGTATTGGGCAAGAAATGCTTATAAATCCAAGTTTATTGTTTCTTGATGAGCCCACATCAGGTCTTGATTCTACGACGGCCCAAAGGATTGTCTCCACATTGTGGGAATTGGCTAATGGAGGTAGAACTATAGTGATGACGATTCACCAGCCGTCGAGTAGGCTGTTTTACATGTTTCATAAGGTTCTCTTGCTGTCTGAAGGCAACCCTTTGTATTTTGGCAAGGGATTGGAAGCTATGGATTACTTCTCGAGTATTGGGTACACTCCCTCCGTTGCTATGAATCCTTCAGATTTCATGCTAGATCTTGCAAACGGTATGTGCAACAGCTATTTACTACTGTCAATGTTTTTATAAGTTTTCATTTTTCTTTGAGTTGAAACAAAATAATAGTTTGTTGATCATTTTCTGAAGGAGTTACGACGGATGATTCACATGAAGATCAAGCCACCATAAAAGAAACACTAATTTCTGCTTATAAGAGTAATCTAGCAGAGAGGGTGAAATCAGAAGAGATAGATAGTCTAGAGCTTACAGAAGCAATAGATGACAAGCAGTTTAAGCAATGGTCGACCAATTGGTGGCAACAATTTTCCGTGCTTATTAGAAGAGGTTTAAAGGAAAGAAAACATGAAACCTTCTCCATCATTAAGATCGTACAAGTCTTAGTGGTATCTCTTCTCTGTGGGCTATTGTGGTGGCAATCGGACCCAAGTCACATACAAGACCAGGTAACAAAAAATGTTTAACCCTGAGTTTTTAATTTGCTCAAATTTTGCTGTGTTTGGCTGTGCTTAAAAGAGTATACTGACAAGACATTGTCAAAATAATACAGGTCGGGCTATTCTTTTTTTACGCTGGTTTTTGGGGCTTTTATCCGCTCTTCCAAGCGATTTTCACGTTTCCTCAGGAGCGGATGATGCTCCAAAAGGAACGATCTTCAGGAATGTACCGGCTTTCCTCCTATTTCATGGCACTAACAATAGGTGATCTGCCAATGGAACTTGTCCTGCCTACTGTTTTTGTCACTATAACCTACTGGATGGCAGGCCTCAAAGCTACAGTCGCAAACTTCTTGTGTGGCTTGTTTGTTCTCCTCTTCAGCGTACTGTGTTCCCAAGGCCTCGGACTCGCCATTGGAGCTTTGGTCATGAACCAAAAATCCGCCACCATACTTGGATCGGTAATCATGCTATCGTTCCTTCTAGCAAGTGGATACTATGTCCAACATGTTCCCAAGTTCATAAAATGGATTAAGTACTTATCCATAAGTAATTACACATTCAAGCTCTTGTTGTGCTCACAATTCAAGCGTGGCGAGACGTATCCTTGTGGGACGAATAAAATGTGTTTAGTAGAAGATTTTCCGTCCGTGAAGCCGGTCGGACTTGGCGGACAGGCTGTCTCATTGGTTGCTCTCGCTATAATGCTTGTAGTATACAGGCTTATTGCTTACCTTGCCCTCACGAGAATTGGTGTAGTAAGGAAATAGAGGGATTTTTCGGGACTCTCCCAGTATTACTTCACATTAAATGAAATGAAATAGTTCTAGTTAGTTTAGTTACATTAAATATGTTGTAACTTTACTAAAGCCATTGACTGAAATTATTATCTCATTTTATACTTACGGGTGTGGTTAATTTTATAATTCTATTCATAAATTTCTTGTGTTTTCTAATATTACGAGAAATCATCTTGAGTTATATAATCTTTTTTACATGAAAATGGCAATGTCATGTTATCATTCTCACTTTCAGCTCTCAAATGATAACACAGCAGCCTAAAATGGTAAGAAATTTCTCCTATCTATGAATCGTACAAATCTAAGAGAAAAATGTGATTAAAGGATATATTTTATTGGCTTGTTTTTTCAAGGGCTGATCTATAAGAGCATATTCAACCATTGATATGTACAGTAACATTTTCATACACCAACGTGATATCCCCGGAGGGGTTACAATGACCAGTGATATGTTACTTTAAATTGTGAACGTGTTTTAATCTTCTGTATGATGGTAGCATCTTAGACTTGAGATCTTTAAAAATTTTCCTATTATGACCATTCCAAACATAATATTTAATTTCATGCGAACAGAAATCTCTAGCTATTCTTCAAAAAAAAAAAATCTCTAACTTCGACTTTTGTGAGGTGTTGAGAAAAACATATAGGAGGAGGTGAATAGACATATTCTCATTTTTATTTATTTATTTACTTTTTTTTTTTGTGGAAACTAGAATAGACATTCTTTAAAACTTCTCCAGATTGGAAAATATATTTCACCAACTTAGTCAGTTTCCCAACCACAAAAATATCTAATTGTAACTTTTGTGAGGTGTTGAGAGTGACGGACAGGAGGATTTCGCCGTCCCCGTCAAACTAAGGAGGCTCACTAAAACACATTCATCACTCTTTATATATATAAGAAAACCGTAAATAGTAAATAGTAAAACTCCCTCTTGTTATATATAAAAGAAAAAATCCTTCATATATGCTCATAGAATGCTTCGAGGAATCAAGAAGGCGCTACGCGACCCAGTCACCCTACGATTTGTAAATCTGAGACAATAATGATATCAAGATATGTTTGTTGAGTGATAACGATTTTAATCAATCCACCAAGACATCAATTGATGAAATTACGTTTTGCATTTTAGTTCTCTTCCATCGATTATTACCTATGTGTCGCAAATAATATGTGGAGTATAACTATCTAATTTAGTTCAGCTTGGTTAATAATAATAAATTAATCATCCCTTTTAACCTAAAAATGATCTCCCCTTATAAGCACATGGCCAGGGGCCGATGCCTTTGTTGGCCCAATTTTTTTTTTTTAATTTACAATTAAAAAAATTTATATTAGCCTTATTAAATTTGTAATTTTTTGTATTACAGCTCGTATAACTTAAATTTTTGAATCTGCTACTGTACGTGGCAGGAGATTATTGAGGAAACCTATACACTATGAGCCCAATACAATTATCTCAATAATCTCCTGTCATGTTTATGTATAACGGGATCATCTGAAGGGAGATCATTACTGCCTTTTAACCCATATTTTATTTGTTTGTTTGTGGCTTGTCAAATAAATGATCAAGTCCTCATACTTTTTACAACTAATTTAAGTTAATTTTATTTTACTATAACGCTCGTGCATTGCACGAGTAGAACAAATAATTCAAACTTAAGTATTCATGTGACATCCCAATTTTCTCTTATGCTTCCGTTCCACGGGATAAATTAAAACATGAAGACCCAATTAAATACAAACATAAGAATAAGGATTAAAGTGTGAAAAGTGAAAACAAGAATTAAAAAAAAAAAAAAAGGAAATGCAAAGAATTCAATTCGGGTCCAGAAAGTTCCCGTGAGAATTGGACATTTGCTACCATATACAATATATTATTATATTATATATATTGTATATACAAAGCAAAATAAAAAGACCAAAACAAAACAAAAAGGCAAAGAAGAAAGCAAAGAACCCGCAGCAGGAAGTAGTTGGCCAAGCTTTGGAAAAAAAATGTTTTAAGAATCCTAAGAAGGAAGAAGAAGAAGAAACAAGGAGTTACCAAGTAAAGTAAGTGTTGTTTATTTTTAAGCTTTAATTTATACATGTTTAAGATATAATTTTTATTTAATATTTATGGAATTTCTTGTGTAATTAACACTAAAACTATGGCATAATATGTTTTCTATGTGTTAAGGAATATGAAATTTTAGTTAGATATGGATGACATAAAAATTTGGGGGGTGTTTGTATCAATTAGTGTGGAATTTTGTTTAAGGGTTAAGAATTATTGTTAATTGTCATATTTAGTGTGCATTTTGTCTTTATATTATGTAAATGGGCACGTATGTATAAAAGAAAGAAGGAAAGGAAAGGAAGGACAGGGGCAGCCGAATTGTAAGGAAAAAAAAAAGGTTGGAAGAATCTAATTAGGCAAGAAGGAGAAGAATACAACAATTTAACATAAGTGTTAGTTTCTTTAAGCTTGATTTATATAAGTCTTAAGATATAAATGTTATTTATGGTTTATGGAATTCTATGAACATGTTATACTAGGTTTTAATTTTGCTTAATACACATTTTAATGGCATGAAATTATTAGTGGATTATGAAAGTTGAGGTTCATGATGTTAGGATAATAAATTATAGTTTCCTAGTATAAAGATAAAATTTTATATGGAGAAAATAAGTTGAAATTTTATTTATAAGTCGACATTACGATCTTATGGAACAATATTATAGTAAATGCGGAATTTGGTAAAGTTGAGAATAAATACAATAAATGGATGATTTAATATTTAATGGTAAATGTCGGAACTTGTTAAAAGGCTAAGGGTTGTGTTCAAATATGAAGGGTTAATGTTTATGTACGAAGGGAAAATTAAGATTCTAATATGTGGTATCACTACAATTTCTAAGATGTAATGAAGCCTAGAATAATTATACAAAAGAGATAACTATATGTATAATTGAATAAGAAAGAAATAAAAACTTGAAAAATCTTGGGTTTAAGAATCTCGAGAAGTGCAAGAATCAAGCACAACACAAGTGTTACTTATCTCTAAGCTTTGTTTTATGTAAGCTAAGATAGAAATTTTGTTTAAAGTTTATAGGAAGTTTTATGAATATGCATACTAACTTGTAATTTTGTTTACTACAAGTTTTAATGGCATGGAATTATTATTTAGTTACGAAATTAGAGACTCAAGATGTTACTGTAATGAGAGTTGATTAGTGTATAGATGAAAATTTAAATAGAGGAATTAAAGTGGAAAGCTTTTATTTAAGTTGGTGTTGTGACTTTTTACGGACATGGTAAATTAGAAAATTTAATGAAGTTGGGAATAAATGCAAGGAAGAGACAATCTAATACTTAAGAGAAATGTAGAAAGTCTAGAATTAATGTCATTTATTATTTTTAGTGTGAATTCAAAATGTAGGAAGTCTAGAATTAATGTCATTTATTATTTTTAGTGTGAATTCAATATTTTAATATGTGATCAATTTCAATTTCTAAATGGAGTAAAATCTCTAGAATAAATATACGAAGTGGACAAACATATATATTTGAAGATTGAACAACTATTGAAAATTTTAAAAGGAAAATATGGAAAATGAAACTATAGTTGAAAGTATGTAAAAATATGAGTTTTTAAAATAGAAGAAGTTCACTAGAAAGGAATTAGATGTTAAATATAATTTTTATATGATATTACAGGAAATGTTAAGGGCTAAAAGGGAATGAAATACAAAAAGAAGCTACTTAGCCGGTGAGTGGAGATTCTTCTCTTTTTTCTTTCTAAATGAAAATGTATATTATACTTTGATTTCATAGAAATTCGTAATGATTTATGATGAATGTATTTCCACGAAATTTTATGAATGTTGATATTTCTTAGAAAAATTCATGTGAATGTTTATATAAAATGATAATTCATGATTTTAAAGAAATATTTGAGTTGACACATGATTTATGATATATGAAAACCCCTCAATTTTTCTCCAATGTGTCTCCAATGTACTGATATGCCATCTACGGGCGAAGAGGCCTATGGTTCAAGCTGACCAAATAAACACCACCAAGGCGAAGGGGCCTATGTGCTAGCTATGACTCCAGTTGTTTAATTATACAGTCTAGGGCGAAGAGGTCATAAGGTAACTATGATCCAAGCTGGTGTCTACGCACGTATGACTTGAAATTATGATTATGATATGTTACATACTTCTTGGGGAAAATTCTATAATGATATTGGAAATAAATGATTTTCATGATACTTACAAGTATAGCAATTATTCTATAAATGTTTCGATGTGAGATGAATCCAGTTGGTGAATTTTATGATGATTATGACGTGAAATGATGTTCATGATGTTTTCTAATACGTAATAATTTTATAAATGTTCATGTTATGCTGAAATTGAATTCAAATTATGAAGGTCAACACTTGAGATTTTGTAAAGTTATATTATGATTTCTAAAGCATATTTATTTATGAAACTCCACTCATTGGGTTTATTAGCTCACATGTTTTTTTAAATGATTTTCCTTTCAGGTAGCAATTGGAGTTTAGACAACACGTCAGGAGCGAGCTTGCTATTTCTCGAATTGAGCCACTACATATAGATTTTATGGGTTCGTTGTTGCTATAAATCTTAGGCTTTAATATGGTTAATTTATTAAAAGGTATAGGGGCTCAGATGTTTTTTTTAAATGATTTTCCTTCCAGGTAGTAATTAGAATTTGAGTAACACGTCAGGATCGAGCTTGCTATTTCTCGAATTGAGCCACCACATATAGATTTTATGGGTTTCTTTTTGCTATAAATTTTAGGCTTTAATATGTTTAATTTATTAGAAGGTATGGGGTGTACTCGGTGAGTTATACTTGGTTTAATATATTTCTTCATATATAAATTGTTGTTTGAGGTGAATGAGGAGTTATGAGGTTGGTATGGAGTATTAGTGCATGTTGGTTTATTGATAGTTATGGGAGATATTGCCAAAAATTTTCTCGACCATGCAGGATGCTTATGTGTCTTGACGGTAGATTCTAACTTATAATTCGAATTTTATCGTCAGTGCACGTTACGCTTCTACTAAGTTAAAGAAACTGGGAGCAGGGCTGTTAATTCAAAAGTATTTTATAATTAGTTGCAAAATAATTAAAACTCTGAGTAAAAAATTACAAACACGAACGTGAAAAACTTAACAATGACATCATCATTATACTTTTTAATATGAACATAATATACATACTATGTAAACTTTGTATGATCATACTACTATTCTTTATGTCCTTTCAAATGATTAAAAAAAGGGAACGGAAAGAAAAGAAAAGAACATATGAAGATTCATTAAATTAATGTATGAACTATTGGGAAAAATTTTTAAAAAAAAGGGGTAAAACTACGTGCAAGGGACCATATAAATAAGCTACATGTTTATTTAGTCATCATATATTGGTTGTTTGTAGACCATAAAATCTACTACTTGTATAAATATAACAAATTCAAAATGGCCAAATAAAACATGCCACATTTAAAAAAAAAAAAAGTACAACAAATAAGACAACAAATCCATTAAGACAAAAAGGTGCAACAAATCTATTAAAACATGTCACATATTCACGTCAAATAAAAATATCTCCGTAGATTTACTCATAAACATATCGCCATAGACAAATTAAGTTTTATGTGAACTCAATATCCCAAAATATTCAGTCTGTCATGCAATAAAGCGTTCACCAAGAATAAAAATGGTGTGATCAATACAATGAAATGAGCCCTATATTTATAGGGTTCAAAATAAACCTAATTATGGGATAATTGAGGAAAGCTCTACTAGAAGTCTAGAATAAGTAAATCACTAGAAGAAGTAACCTACTAGACTAAGAAATAAATAAAACCTTAAATATATCAAAATCTTACACGTGGCAATGGATCATGCGTTTTCTTGCAAGAAAAAATGGGATAGATTTCTTTTGAATTTAAGGGCTTCTTTTGAATTTTCAAATCTAACAAGTGGGGCCAATTATGCCATTATTTGTGCACAAGTTTCCCTTGAAATGTGATTTCGCTTTTTTGACCGGAGTGAAGACATGTGGATGCACAAAGAGCCAAGGATATATATATATATATATATATATAAACCGCACATAGATGTCAAATCCATTGGAATTGCCTTTGTTAGAATAAAATACGTTGATTATAAACAACTGCTTATAAATTAAAACAAACAGGCCCTAAATTGGAATCTTGGAAATTTCTGTTGAATAGGTCTCAGTGTCTTTTGTTGTATTATCATATTATTATATTGGCGTGGAGAATTGGCATACATTGCTCGACAGGCATGGGAATTGGACGCTTTGCGCCCTTGGTGTGGTAAGCCCAAATAGTAAAGTCTTGTAAAATTTATATTTTAAACCCAAAGTTTATTTCACTTGTTTCTTAGAATCTAATTGAAGCAAAGCCTCTTTCACTATTTTAAGCCAAATATCTTTCAAGCCCAAGTTTTAAAATCCAAATTTTTCTTTAGCCCAACTGCATAGCCCAGTTTAAAGCCCAGCTCAGTCAAATATGTTGAAGAAGAATCTAATAACTAAATATGTTGCCAACGTTCTCTACACCATTGCCTACACTCTTTCCCTCACGACCTCTTCCGATCTCCGGCCACTCCTATTACACACACACACACACACAATGACACGCAGCATGTAACAACACTTCACACACAGAGCAAGAAAATTCAGTGAGAAATTCATACATTTTCAGCAACACACGTAGCAAAGTTTACACAATACACAGAGCAAATCCCAGTAGCAATGCACACACTCCCTCACTGCCTACACTTACACTCAGCAATTTCAAGCCACAGAATCTGCAGAAACCATACATTTTACATACACGTTGCATTGCACACACACACACAAGGCCCTCTATACATTCATTCACTGGCAACAATTTCAACCACAGCCTACAGGTATACACATATACATACACTGTTATGCACACATATAACTACTACCATTTCACGCCTTTGAATCGAACCCGAGAATCGGCCAACATTTTCTTCCACTCCTTCAGCCGCAAACGTCCAAAAAAATGGAACCCAAAACAAAAAATCAGAAACAGTGCAGTTGAGCACTGCTCACCGCCGGACCACCACCGCTGCTGCCACTGCCGCAGGCCACCGCGATTCCAGCCTACAAATTTCCACAATCGACGCCAAAAACCAAATGCCCAGAGGCCCAAACTCACCTTGGCCATGACCCGACCGCGCACTCGAACCATCGTCACCGCCGGAACCTCTAGTTTCTAGACGGAATCCTCAAACCCAGTCGCCAGGGCCGGTCCTGGGCCAAGGTAGATGAGTCAGCCTCCTCAGGCCCAGGACGAGTAGGGACCCAAAAGTCTTTGTTGTGCCTGGCCCAATATACATATATTCCTCTTTTTTTTTAAATGCTTTTAGGGCCCAAATTTGGAAACAAAAAGCCCAATTTTTAATAATTTAAGGGCCAATTCATGAAAACTTAAGGGCCCATTTGGCCCAAAAACAAAATTTCGAAATTCAAATTTTAAAGAAGAAAAAAAAAGGGGAAAATTATTACAAACAAAAAAATGGCGTTGAGGCTCAATTACCCAAATCACTAAATTCCAAATTATCCCCAAATCACAAATCCCCAATTGGAAAGTGAAGAACCCTAATCTTGGCAATCAATCCCTTTCCCTCTCAAAGCCATTACTTGTCGGCTGTCCACTCGTCCATACTCCGGTGCTGTTGCTGTCGTTTCTGTTGCTCCAGAGTCACTGCTGCCGTGCTGCCGTCCAGACGCCGCCCGATTCCGCAGCTGCTGTGCTGCGCCGCTACCTTCTGCTTCTGCCGCCGCTCTACTAGCCGCCTGCGTCTGAGGTAAGAGGCAATTTCTCATTTCCATTTTCTAAGCTCAATTCTGTGTTTACCTAGATGTAATTATTCTGGTAATTTACTTTTTCATTTGTATGTTTATTGAGTATATTTCTCTGAGGGTTACAGAAAGTTGTTATAGTTTGGGGAAATGATGTCTATCATGGTTGAGAAGTCAAAAGTTATTGTACCTAAATTAAATAAAAATGGGAGATTTGTCTGTGAAATTTAGTTGAATTCTCTAGTTTGCAGATTGCCCTTTGTTGGCCCCATGGACCTGGTAATTTTTTGCTGAATTAGCTGGTGATTTTCTGCTGAATTATTTGATCTTGGGGTCATTTGAAAGACAGTTGACTAGAATTCGTTAACTTGGTGGCTGAATTTGGTATCACATTTTTTCAGTTTCTGAAACATTGGTTGTTGATGTCCTTCCTCTAGAATTCCCTTTGTCATGAATTTTCATTGTTTTATTTTGTTATGTGTTGTTTGTTTTCCTTTAAAGTTATTATTATAACCATTATTATGCAGCATAATTGGCATGTATTCCTAATAGACTATCTTTTGATCTGCTGGCTAGAAGGTTTCTTTCAAACAAAAGATCCTTTTCTTTTGGGGACTATTGGTTACAAAATTTTAGGTATTGAATTCATTTAGATAATGGCTTTAGATGAGAAGAGTTGTTAAAAGTTACGATAAAAAAGTGAAGGAATATAGTACAAAAAAAAAAATCGGGGTACCCTCGGTTGTTACTTATTATAAGGGTCCATTTTTTGGAGTTTTTCTAGGGCCCCAGTAACAACAGGACCGGCACTGCCAATCATGAACCCGCGACCTCCTCAGCCCAGCGCGAGGCAGCCCTTGACAGGACCTCCATTGTTATCGAACAAACCCAACCGTCCCACTCTGACCCTCTGCTTCCCTCTAACCCAACTCTAGGTCACGAACGCAGCCTTGGTCGCCACCTCCATTTCGAACCCAATCCTCGAACTCGACTCCTCTGTCTCTCGAACATCACTGCCCCTTCGGTCGAACCACCCGAACCCAATGAACCCCTTGATTTCACCATCGACCTTCATCGATCGCCACCCCCCATCGCCCTCTCGCTCTCACAATCTCTGTTTCTCCCGATTCCTATTTGGGAATTAGGGATATTGATTTTAGTTAATTTCAATTTTGCGCTTTAGGATCCCACGTTTGAAATATAGTCATTTCAGTTCTTTAGGAGTTCTGGAATTTCGAATTCGTCATTCTAGTTTTGTTATCTTTATTTCAGTCCCTAACGTTTCCTTTTAAGTCAATTTGAGTCTCCCATACTTTGTAAGTTGTTCAAGTTGGCCCCAATACCTTTAGTCAAGTTGATTTTAGTCCCTCAAGTTTTAGAAAACTCTATTTTAGATTCAAAGGTTTTCAAAAAGTATATTTTAGCCTAAACTTTCTATTGAATTTTTTTTTGATCCAAAATTTTTAAAGTTTACAATTCAATTTCATAATTTTATTTTGTTTTAAATATTTTCAAAAAAAAAAATTCTAACTTTAATTATTAATTATTTTGCCTAGACGATACGCGGGATTTTGACGCACTAGCGCACTCATAGCTCAAACTCAAAAAGGAAAGCGAAATTAAGGTAGGTTCTTTACTAAAGTTGTTTTCAAAGTTATATGCGCACGTTTTATAAAAATATAATATGACTACATATTATGTGTTTATGCATGTCACTACAAGAAGCGGGGGAAACAACAGTGACTCCTATTGAAGCAACCTCAAAGTCGCTGTTATAGGCTCAATTTATTGGGGCAACAAAAGATACCGTCCCTTATAGGCCCAAACGAATGAATGCGGGTTACCGGCCCAAATTTAAAACACACGCTTTATTGAAAATTAGGGCTTCAATTCAGAACTCCCCACATACTTCTCCTTCTTCCTCCAAAGCATTGTTCATACTTTAGACTGCTCCTCTCCATTTCAGACCCTATTTTCCTTTGTGTAGCTAGATGCTTCTTTAAGATCGACCAAGGTTCTTATCATCGACCATCGCGAGGACACTTTTTTGTTTGTTCATCTTTGGGCGATTTTTTCCGCCCATGGCCGCTGCCCATGATGCGGCCTTCACGGCCGTTACACCACCGGATGGCCACCACCGGTCCCTCCCCAGACAGAGGCGACCACCCCTGGCCCCACCACCAACCTTTTTTGGGGCCAAAACCTGCCCAACCATCCCCAACCCGCCGCCCCATCCCAAACTCCTTCACCCCTATTCCGCTCCTTTCACCGTTGCGCACCACCACCAAAACAGCCTCCTTCCAGTTGCCTCTCATAGCCCAGAATCAATTTGGAGAAGCTCAAGCGAATTCTCTCATATACCAGAATCCTTTTGGAGGAAGCTCAATTTGTAAGAAAGTATCCCTTTGACATTCTAGGTAATGTGCTACTTTAATTTTTGTTCAATCTTTTTCTTTTTCTTTTTGGCCTATGATAATCTGATTTTTAGGGCTTAATGTTGGTCAAATTAAGGCTTTGTGATAATAGGATTTTTAGGTCTATGATAATCTAATTTTGCTAAATTATAATGAGTAATAGTCTATGCTATAATGCTTGGAATTGTCAACATCAAAATATATGAATGCGATTGATATTGAAGGCCCAACATAATTTTATTTATTTATTTTTTATAAATCTACACCTCTACATTGTAAAAGATGAGATATATACATATATGATTGGCAGTTTCGTGATGATTCGCTCTCTGATTTTTTTGGACCTGGAGGACTTGTTACTGAATTATTTGCTTAGATTTTATGTTTTGGCATATTGAATTGGATTTTGAATTTGCTTTGTGCTACTGAAATTGATTTGGCTTTGTGATTTTGTGTTTTTTTTTTAAATAATAACCTGGGCTGCTGCTTGTTTCCCCTACTTTGTTGGTGCTGCTAGTGATGAATGAACTGGATTGCTGCTGATTCTTTTGATAGCATTGGTGTGCTTCTTTTTCCTGGGCTGCTGCTGGCACTTTCTTGCAATGCTGGTGCTGCTGGTGATCCTTGCATTAATGGTGCTGTTGCTGATATTTCTTTCCACTGTTGGTGCTGCTACTTGTTATTCCTTGCACTGCTGGGCTGTTGTTGGTAAATAAAACAGAATTATGTAAGGGCATTGCTTCCCTTGTGTTTGATTTGTGTTTTTCATTGTTCATTGACCATTGTGTTTAATTTAAATTCTTTTGTTAGGTGATCACTGCTGGAGTGTTGATTGGTAGTAGTGATGTAATTGCTCAGAAGATTTCTGGGGTGAAGAAGATTCAACTAAGAAGAGTACTTCTTTTGATGGTAATCTTGTTTTATTTATTTATTTTTTTTTTTGGGGGATTCTTGAATATGGTTTGCTTTTTTTCAATCCAAATGAATGAAAGAATGATCTTTTACTTAAAACCTTTGTTGAGAGCCTGATTCATTGGAATCTTATTAGAAGCCTGTGAACAATTTTCATAAATGGATGGGCTTAGTCTAACGATGAAGAGCATAATTTTATTGAAATCTTCTATCTCGATGGTTTGTGTAAACATAAAGGACAATGAGTTAGTTAAACTCACAGAACCAGATCATAATTGGAAAATTGATCTAGGGCAGAAACCTCTAGCCAAAACTCAAAAACAATGACTAGGAACAACATCAAGAAGAATGAATGTTTAGCAAACTTAGTTGAATTGGAAAGCCCATTTCTTGATTCTACTGAATGTTTAGTACAGAGTATTAAATCTCAACACTTTAATAGACATTTGTTTCAAGTTCTTATACACAACCATAACTCTAGGTACACAATGTTGTGTTTGTTTTGGCAGTTAAGCTCATGTTTTGACTTTCCAAATTAGATTTAATTAATTATTTAATTTAATTAATTTTTTAAAATTGAAATTGAATAACAAAATATTTCAACTCTTTTTTTGTGGCACAAATATTCTAACTTTTCAAATAACTCAAATATAAATGTATAGATTTTTCAAAACTTCTAATTTTGAGCAATTCGGTCCTACAAAATTGAAATTAGAGTTAACACTATCCATTTATTATTATATATTTTTTATTTTAAGTCAATCACGTGTTCTTAAGTAATATTATAAATCTATTTATACTTTATAGAAAGCAATATATATTAAAATAAAAATAAAAAGGTTAAAAACATTCTTCATGAAACAACGTCTAAAAGTTAGGTACTAAAATGAAACTGTAAAAAAAATAAATCTTTAAAATCTAAAGTTATAGAGTCATATTATAAATCAAAATTGTAGCAGGTGATTGCTAAAAAAAAAAGGAATTGAAAAGAATATTAATTATTAAAAAGAATTTAAATTAAGATAATTATGATTGTGGTGGAAGAAAAAAAGATTAAATTTAACAACAGTTATTAATTTAATTTTAGCTATGGATATTTAAGTAAATAAAGAAAATAGTTTAAAATGTAGTGTTGAAATAAATCTATTAATATATAAAGGAACTTAAGTGCCCTTTAGATTTTTCCCGCCCATTTTTTGAGTTGTAACCCATGTGGTGTGACTTTTTGTGGTAAGATTCTAATTTTGGTTATAATTAGCTCTTTTTTTCATTTTTAATTTCTCTCCTCACCGCCCTACACCCTCTTATCCCTCGCAGTAAATTCTATTCAATTTTCTCTTTTCCCTTCTCATCGTTTTTCGACCCTTCCTTCATAGCTTGGTGTTTACCTCCTGATCTCTCCCATAAATCACATTGCTGGAGTCTCGGCTATTGATATAAAATCAGCCTAATTTTATTAGATAAGGAGGAAAAATTATCGTAGAAAAACTGCTTTAAATGTTGCTTCTCATGGGAGACTCGGCTTTAAGAAAAAAATTCTAACTTAAATTTATAAAGAGGAAGGTAGTGTTCATCTTCTTGATCTACGAGTAGTAATTTTTGCTCAAAATATATGTATATTTAGGGTTTTGTTTGCCAATTAAAAATTTTGTTCAAGTGTTTTATTATAGTATATGCTGACAACGTTTTAAAATGTACATATTGTTTTTTCATTTTTTGGTGTTTAAATGAACTTTTACGAGTATACAATTTCTTCAGCCATTTGCCTGATCTTCTTCTATACGTATTGATTTGTTATAGTGTTCTGTTAATTCATTGTAATTTCATAATAATTTGAACATTGCATATTTGTTAAGTGGTCTTCCCGTGCAACGCACGGGTGGATAACTAGTTTGTGTGGTGGAAATATAATTCCCCTTTATATATCCTATCCCAGTATATATAAGTGGCTTATTTGAATGGTACAATATTTCTAGCACAAAGTACAAATGGACAACAATTCTTTTTAGTTTTCAAATTTAGTAAGTTTGATGTATCACATATGTAACCACTAATTATATGAAAAAAAAGTCTAGTACTATATGGAGTACTGAACTCGGTACTCCTGACCAATCAGAGATCTACATGTGGATTCAAGGGGCCCAATTTGTTATTTGAGTTGAGCCCTGAATCTCATATGTGAGTCCCTGATTGGTCAGTAGTAACGAATGATCAATACTCTTGGAGCACTGGACTTTTTCTCCTAGTTATACTACAATAAAAGTTTAAAAAAAAAATACAATCATTTTCAAAAACATATCTATTTTTGTTTTCTTTTTGTTTCTTTCGATAAAATTATCAATATTTGAAAATTGAAAAATATGCAATATGGGTGTCAAATCGAAGATTTTAACAGGAACTTTGGTATGAAGTAATAATTAGAGAGAGATGTCTATAAATGTATAGTCCATAAAAGTACGTCAAAGATTTAATATAAAAGTTACATTTTTTACTTTTCAATTTCCACACACAATCCAATCTTTTTATATTAGTGCAATTGAGTCCTCAATAATTCGTATGACATTTGATTTAATTCAGTTTAGTCCTAAAAGATTAATTCCAATATGAACTCCAATATTTTGTCAAATTAAAATTAAACAGTAAACATATTACTAACTATATAATTTTAATTATGTGTTACTAATTTTTTATTTTAAATATCAGTTAATTTGATTCTATAAAATAATACTATTTATTTTGAAATTTAATAGTATTATTACTATATCTATTTGATTCGCCTTCTTTTCATTGAAAGGAGGAGATTCATCTTCTTTTAATATTATAAAATGCAAATAATTACAAAGTGAAAAATACGAATTATAAACATTAGTTTTTCTCAAATAATAATTAACTTATTTTTTACAAAAAAATAAAAATATATTGATTATTGTGTTGTGTAGTTAAATTGTTGTAATTGAAAATCAACGACTTATAAGTTATATCTTTTCAAATTTTAATTTTGCAAAAAAATAAAAATAAAAGATGCACCTTTGCACATAATTTTTTTTTTAATGAAATGAAATTAGATTAATATATTAATGATACTGGGAGAGAGAGAGAGAGAGAGAGAGAGAGAGAGAGATTAACAAAATATGTAGTTTTGGTTAAAAAAATATAAATAATTATGGCAAAATATATAGTTTTGGTTAAAAAATATAAATAATTATGGCTAATTATTTACGTGGAACACATCTATAATACACTAGTAGTATAGACAAGATCCAACCGAATACAAATATGAAAGGTGCATTCCACCAACAAAAATTGGTTCAAAATTGAATGCATGAGCCACATCTCACAAAAATAATGCTTTTTATCTAAAGTTAGAAATCAGTATCTAGTTTAATCGAAAATTTTCAATGGATTTAAAATAGGTGAATAAGCCTATATATTTATAATCATCTACTAATATGAGAAAACTTCTGGTACTTCAGGAGTATCGAATTCGGTACTTCATGCAAATAAGAGACTGAATGACAAGTGGATACAAGGGGGCTCAAATTATTGTTTAAATTGGGATATGTATACACTTGTCCTGCTTTCATTTTTCAAGAGACTACTGAAATTTTTTCATACTAATCATCCAATGTAAAAATATAATTTAAACTGGAGAAAGCTTTCAAATCTTGATAAAGAGGGCTACTCATCACACAAGATGAGGGTCATCGTGCAATTGCACACATAATTAGATTCTTATAATAACTCAATGAATAATACATGCAAACTAAATAAGTACTACTCTATGTGTCCTGTTGAACCAATTGTTTGTTACAAATTAAATGACACTTTATGATTTGCAATGATTGATATTGTGCCAACTTCTACACTCTTAATTTAGGTACAAAATTTTCTTAAGGAATTTTGTCACAAATTTAATGAAACTTTAAACCTTAATCATTTTCTTTTTTTTTATATTGTCATATTGAATAAATATATAATATATGTTTATGTTTTGTAAATACAATAATAGCGGTGCAATAATTTTGTTATGATGGAAGTTGATAGAGGCAGAGAAAATAAGACAGTTGAATTATTGGGAAGATTGGAGGAGGCCAGGGGGTCCATGGGAGGCCTGGACTCCCAACATTCAAGGAGATTTTTTTTTTTAAAGATTTTTCAGCTGACTTAAAAAATATTTTATGATGTGTACGATTCTAATTTTGACATACTTTTGATTGAGATTGATTGTCTTTGAGTTATCTAACTCTAAAATTTAGTTGTGTCAATTAGATATCACTAGAGCAAGTTATAGTATTTTTAGTAAAGTCTAGATGATCGCTACTTGATAACGTAATCACAATATGTTACAAAAGTGAAATGAAATTAAACATAGTCCTTACGTCTTGAACTTTTAATATTTTAAACATGTACAAGTTACATAATTATTTCAAAACTTCATTGGTAGTCTGTCACTATATCAATTTTTTTTAACCATCCATAGTTGATTGAATTTTCTATGTTAAAGGCCCATTATTCAGATTTTGTCAAATTGAGTACAATAAATATTTTTTGACATTCAGTAAGGCATCAAGTTGGGTAAAAAATGTCAAACATGAGAGATTATATATCAACTTTGTTTGATATGTGATTGTTACATGGTCAAGTTATTTAATTTCTACAACAATTTATGTGGAAATTTAACCTAACAATTAAAGTGGAGATAAATACTTTAATGATACCTGGTGCTCAAATTAAGATGTGAGCATAGTGCCAGGTGAACAAAATTGTTTGATAAGATTCATAATAATAAATGATATAATCTTACAATATTATCAAATTAAATACCAAAACACGTGCCGAGAGGTCACTTTTTACAAGCATTCAAAACCATTCCTTTTTATATTATTAAAAGAAGTTCAATATTTATTTCGGATCCTACAATTTCGAAATTCTGGCTCGGTGATTGAAAATGAGTAGAAAAATCTATTATGTGATTTTGATATCTATTTATTTGGACAAGAAGAATAATAAATATTTGAAAGACAAAGAGGAATGAGACAAAGTATGGAGCTTGAAAGTTTCATTTTTGGAGTTATATTGAGCCAAATAATCGTATAATAATACTCACATATATTCAAGGAAGCAAATGGAACTTTAAGACATCGTCTTTGATACAAGTCTTGTCACAGAATTTCTGTCTTTCTTCTTCTCCCTTTTTTTTATAACTTTCATGACCAACAAGAATCATGTTACACAATTTTTTATACAATCACAAGTGATGAGATCTTAGTTTCTCATACATAACACTTAAAAATCATATCATCATCATCATCATCATCATCATAATCTAATGGCATTTTATTTACTTTTCAAATATTTGGCCGATGGTTTGATTCCCCTCCCTTACAATCCTTATTAAAAAAAGAAAAGAAAAAAAGAAAGAAAAAATTCACATCATAATCCGGTAGCTCTCAATATTTGTATAAAATTTTTTATAAAGTTTTTATGTGAAACACGTGTCAATGCACCACCGGACAAAATCATTTAGGGGCTTAGAACAATTCTATTGTAAACTGAAAAAAGCGAAGGAAAATTGCTTAATTTCAAATTATGTATATGGGAAAAATATAAGGCGCGAGAAATATGAATATTTGGCCCCCACAATCATACATGTGACATGTTTTGATTTGTTGCAATATATTTTAAACCTATAAAATCATAGGGGGAGTGAAGTAAATGGAAAGAGGAAGACCCGATAAAAATTGGCGAGACTACTATATATTTACATACATAAAGTTTTCTCATACTTTTTCAAATTTGTATGGCACAAATTTTCACTATTTAACTCCACTAATTTTCTCTCTTATTTCACATCAAAATCCATTTTTATTTGAATACAAACACCCATATGTATGTTTCCTATTAAAATTGGTGAATCAACATGTTTCCTATTTTTGTTTTAATTTCTAGTTTTTTAATCACATTTCATTCTTTTACCCCAGAATGAGTTTATTCACCCGTTCTCCGAAGCACTATTTGCATATGTCAGTTGAGAAAACCCTATGGAACAAAAACGGAAAGTTCAATACACAATTTTATTTTTGTTTATATATATATATAATATAAACTACAAAAAAGTAGCATAAAAATATCACTTTTTTAATTTTTTCCCCCTTAAATACAAGTGCAATACAATTAATATATGATAATCACTAAATCATTTCTGTAGAACCAATCAAATGGGATCTTTTTTTGGTTTTTTTTTTTTTTTTTTTTTTTTTGGGGGGGGGGGGGGGGGGGG